>JASANE010027594.1:0-17418 GCA_030248225.1 Trileptium ribeirensis
CCCCCCAAAGCACGCGCTATTACCCAATGACTTCGGACCTCGCTCCATTTTAAAATGTTTGTAATGCTGAACATATGAAGCGCATCAAGATTTTGTTTCAAGGACTACATGACCACGCTCATATTTTTCCTGGCATAATACAGTATGACCACTCCAGGTATTAAAACTGGAGGAAACAAATCTGTGTGTAAGGGATCGTCTGCTTTAAAACAGAACGGAGGGAGTAAATTTTTCCTTCGGAAAATTTTAAATCACCGAGTCTTGACTGCACCAGGGAAATCACTGATTGCTTACAATTTATCAGCATTCACAAATTTTCAAATGACTGGGCAAACGACAGAAAATTACTGTGTGCATTGTATCTCGTAACACTCACAAATTTTGCAATTTGTGGATTCCATGTAGCACCCACAAAATTTTCGCGAATTTTTAATCCTTCACTTTTTGAAGCAGATAATTTATGATATAGGAAATAGACAATTTTTTTAAATACATATACGAGATAAGTTATTTTCCGAGAAATACGTGAATATAAGACAAGTTTCGTCCGAAATACATTAAAAATTTTGTTAAATCAAAATAAGATGAAGCTAAACGTAATTATTGTGTTGTTAACGAGATTTTCCTAACAGTTTATTTGTGCTCTAAGTTAAATATGCTATTTTGGGAACAGATCATCGGGACTAGATGTATTTGCTAGGAATGGTGTATATCAATTGTGTGTTGTAATTATACAAATTCCATACTGTTGGCAGAGTTACCGAAATAAAGGCACACGAAACCACGGTTTAACTTGCTTTTGACATACCCGCTGAAAGTTCTGAGCAGAGTATTTTAAAACTGCAAGCATCACCAAATGACTATGACTAAGAATTTCAATGTCTAGATGAGCATTATTACTGACGATATTCTTATATTTAGTATGAATTACTTTCAGTTATATTTTTAATTTTATGTTTCAGGGACCACCTGGACCACCAGTAAGTTGATCTAGCTATGTTTAGCTGGCTCATTTAATTGCAAATGGTTCCCTGAAAAATTTAAATCCACAAGCGTACACTCATCGCTATTATTAATGGGATTATGCAATAAACCATGGCTTAGTTTGGGCGTACCGTCAAGTAAGGTTCCCTTTTCATACATGTCTTACTTATATGTTACCTCAATTCGTCTCCCTTCCGTCGCAGTTCCATTTCATTGAATTCTGATTGAATGATAAAGTTTCATGTCTGTCAATTTCTTGGGAACATAGCTTAGGTAATTATAATTTATTTAAATATGTTAGTTAATAGTGTATACGTTTATAACACCGGCGAATTATAACACCTACAATGAGCTTGAATTAACGGCCTGCCAATAAACATGTAGTATCACACAAACATAACCTGAATACAGAACGCTTGAGCCGGTTATAACTAACAATTTTGGTAAAAAGAAGAAGCTCGTAATTTAAACCTATAAAATTAGTAGATATAAAACATTTTACTCGTTTTTAGTGCAAAAGTATTTGCATGGCGAAAAATACAAATTTCACGCAATCAGTAGTTTTTAGTACTGATATAACATAAAAACACCATTGCAACATGTGTTGAGAATGACACTACACTTTTGGCTGTTATTTTTGCTAAATTCTTAATTTTATTCATTCGGATATAATAAATGGATGTAGTTCTGAGATGTGTTTTATTCATGATCATCCAAATTTGTGAGTGAACAGTATGCAGTAATTTTTGTTAAAGTTCGATACATGACACTTTTCAATTTTATAGAAAAGCGCAATATTTACTTTAAAAAATCGGACTCAACCACATTATTCTTTATTATGAAAGACTAGGCGCAGCATTATAATATATAATTTTATTAAACTATTTTTTCAATTAAAAATTTTAGGGACACCAAGGTCCATCAGGAGAGAAAGGTCGACCAGTAAGTTTACACTGTGATTAATATCAAGAGTTGACGCTGTTTTGCTGAAGAGGACATATGATCTTAGGGGAGAGAAAGGATTATCACCCTATAAAGTCTGGACTGCTCATCGGGGCTTCGTCAATCACACCCTTAAAGAATAGGCAAAAGTGGGGAACAATAAGCAAAAATTCCGATATCGAAGAGTATGACACTCTTCAACTTAAGAATGTTAAGCATACATGAACGAGGTCCGCAGTAGCAGGGATAAAGCGAGAGCTCCGGGGGTTGCGGAGGTCGTCACTAAGGTGGATCAGTTGGCCGACAGAGCGGGCGGAGGTTGGCAGGGGAGGCGGATAAATTTTTGAAATTTTTTGTAAGTAAAATTTCAACAATTTTTAACATTCATTTCTACTAATTGTCCTCTAACTTTTGTCAATTTTCCCCTAATTTTTCTCAGTTTGAAGATTTTTTCTCATTTTTGTACGATTTTGGCCAAAATTTTCCAAGGAAAAGAGAGTGCAGAGCTTCAGGGTAATCAGGCTACCTCCAGAGAAGGTGGTCCGTAACCCTGAGAAGGGGGCCCGAGCCTTAGGGCATAATCCAGAGCCTGTCAGCATAAGAGCATGTATTATGTTAAGCTTTCAGGCATGTCGCAGTGCGTTTCGCATTGTCCCGCTACATTTCATAGCGGTACAGTTCAACCGTCCCTGCATTTCTTGGGGGGGGCGAGAAATCTCCGTCCTTGATTTTGTGTGTAACAATTTGTCACTTCCACCATTGATTTCGTGGGCGGAGATCAATGTTCCCATGAAATACGGCAGGGGGTGGCATATCTTGTCCCAGCACATTCTGGGAACGTTTATCCCCCCACCCGCTCATGAAACGCAAGGGATATGGCGCCGAACGCACCTGAAACGACGCCAAACGACATGCCTAAATTCCTAACATGAATAAGCTGAAGGGTGTCACACTCTTCAGTAAAATATCATCAGCTCCTGTTACATATATACTTATGAACTGCTATTGCGTATACTGTATTTCCAAGATTTCTGGTGTTCTTATCGCTTAAGGTTGTTAACTGTTTCTGGTTTCAAATTTCTACATCCAAGAATTTTATCTTTTTACACTTCGATAGCAACGAGGTTTACAAGTCCGTTTTGAACTCCAAATTGCTCCAAAGCACAAAGTGAAAATTTAACTGCAAGTAAAATGGTTTAGTTGAATGGCTTGTATGCAGGTGTCGGATGGCTCACTGTTTCTACTGTAGACATCGTATCAAAAAACCTTTTAATTGAAAAAGCGGAAACTCACTAACTAACTAATGTAGCTCGATTACGAGCCAGAATTCGAATGGTGAGAACAATCCCCCGAAGCAGAAGTGAGATAAATATTCGCCACACAATATTTTTGATGCTCCCAGTGAGTTTGTCGGCCCAGAAAACCCTATATCCGACACTAAAACCAACAATAAACACAGATTCAGGTGCTTTTCCCACGACTTCTCACCAAAAATTTCGAAAACGTCATTTTTTATGCCAAGTATGAACCAGATGTGTAAAAAATATTTGCCCAACAATATTTTTAACACTTGGAATGAGTTTATCTGCCCAGAAAACCCTATATAACACACTAAAAGCAACAAAAAACACACATTTAGGTGCATTTGCCACGACTTTTCAGCAAATATGAAATTTGGCGCCAACTATAAGCTTATAGACTCCAGATTGGGAAGTAGTTGAAAAACTTGTTATATATCATTGGAAAGCCCTGGTGAAGCTACATGAAACAGGCCTATTAGTTTGCGGATACCTAGTTTACTTATTGAGACAATTCGCGAAAACTGGAGGGTGTGCCCGAAAAATGGGCCAAAATGACGTCATTTTGCCCCATAACTTTTCCACGGGAAAAATTCAAAAATCGGGCTCCGCCACTACACCTAAATCGACCATTGCGGTTCGAATGAGCTATCTTGCAACAAAATCCGCCCAACCGTTATCGAGATCCAGGTGCGACACACACAGACAGGACCTCTTCAATCCCCCTCCAGAGCCAAAATTGAAAATTCTCGTTCCACTCGAATTCAAATACGTTATGTAGATGAGTCCGGTCAGCGGCGATATGCATATGCCCTTCTTTTATTGTCAGTTTCTTTGTTTTGTTGTATTTGTAAGTATAGTGCAGTTAATGAAGACCAATTCAGGCCATTTAATCCACTTTATGTGTGAATGATAATCACAAATGCAACCCGTATCAAACACATGAAGGATTGACTTATAACGATAACTGTTATATGCGTTCTCCTGTGATAAAAATATATTAGCACAACGTTTATAGGTACCATTCAAATTTTCAAACTATGTATTTGTGTGCTTGACTGCATCTAGTCTGTAAATGATATCTGTTCAATATTTGACTAACCTTATATTTAATCTATGCTTTGCAGGGCGATCCCGGAATTCCAGGTCTGCCAGTAAGTGTGTGCACTTCATTAAGTTTCTGGAATTTTCTTTGCGACAATTTCTTTATGATTCGTTAGCGTCAATGTATATTGGAAAATTTCGTCTAAAAGAATACATGCATGTACGTGTACTCTACGTGTACATGCAATGCTAATTTAAAATTCACTATACTTAATAATGATGAAATTTCGACATGTTCATGTATATACAACCTTTCTGTTTTATGCTTTGCCAACTAATGTGAAAGAAATATTCTCATAGGCTGCAATTTCTGTTTGCTGCCTAGTGAATTCACTAGTTTACCTGATCTTAAATTTATGTTCGAATTCGCTTCACTTGTTGTAGATTTACATAGTTTACAATCAATATAAAAATATTGCCGCTATTTCATATCGATTTTTCGACCGCAGGTTTGCAGCGTTTGATTTGAAAGCACCACTGATATAACTAGACATCGGCAATAATTGTCTTTAAGACATATCAAGATCAAAATTTTCTAAAAGTTCTCAAGAAGTCAATAGTTGTATGACAAAAATTTCTAGCAAACTTATTTATAACTTTTCCTTATAAACAAAATTAACCGCTTTATGTACAAAATAATCTGTTTCTAGAAGTTAGCTCTGACTGACACAGTGACAACAACTAGTGTATGGTTGCGCATGTGCGAAGTTCAACTCTACTTCCAAACAGTTGAGATTACTTGTAAATTTTAAGGTTCTGTTCTCTCCATATGTTATCTTACATGCTGAAGGTGCGAGGTCCATGAGGGTAGTCTGTAACTGTGCCGGCGGGGTTGGGGGTGAGCCGACATGTCGGGTGTGGCAGCCGTCCTGTCGAGGAGGGCCGGCGCCTTGGGAGGGTAGCCCCTTGTCCAATATGAGCATGTTCGTGTATCTTTATGATTATGCACAAATACATATATATGAGATATAAGATAACTTTGCTTTTATGGCAATAGGTAAAAAATTGAATATTGGTTTTTCAGCAAATATTATTTTTAAAATATTTACGTCATATTTTTAGGGATATGACGGCTATCCAGGTGAAAAAGGATATGGTGGAGATCCTGGGCATCCAGT
Source organism: Trileptium ribeirensis (assembly GCA_030248225.1). Lineage (NCBI taxonomy): Eukaryota > Metazoa > Nematoda > Enoplea > Enoplida > Thoracostomopsidae > Trileptium > Trileptium ribeirensis. Next base: position 5,447 of record JASANE010027594.1, read on the forward strand.
AAGACATAAAGATTAAATATGCTTGTTTCGCTTCCATCGTTATTTTGACATGTCTTTATAACTGTAGACGACTACTTTGTATCAGGTGGCAGCGGTCAGATCCAGATAAGAATTTACGCAACTGCAACATTCCAAGCAAATCTGTAACATCCAGGGAGTGATTTGAATTTATGATCATGTCTTATTAAGTCGGCTGTGTAGAATATAAAATTTTGGACTACTTGATATTTGCGAACAAAATGATACGGTAAATAAATACTGTTTAGTTTTTTGCTTTTCAAAAATTTGGTTTATTGATGTGATAATGTTTAAGTCTTCAATCACAGGGATTTAATTTTTCACTAAGTTGATGAGGTATACGTAAAACGGGCTGTTTGAACCACTTGTTTGTGTTGGAAGTTGGGGGATACTGGAGTGAGTATATCAGACACATTTTGAACCCAACATAGGGAGGGTTGCTATATAAAATAGACTGTATCTAATAAGAAACATATATGCGCTTTATAGTTACATAGCATATTTAGTAGAAGGACAAATTCTTTATAATATATTTACCCGACTACGGTTTCGAATTGTGTTGCTATAAATAGAAAATAATTAATACTGTCATTGTCTTAGCCGTAACCACCACTATGGTAATTTACGATGCAAATGCAGCAGTATCAACAGAGTAGCATTTCAACGCATCCAGACCGATTTGATTCAGCTGTTAAAAACGTTCAAAAATTGCATTTTCTTTGCATTTTTAGCGCATGATTGATTATTTATTAAGAACTGATGAATTTTTATTAAATAGTATGATACTCTTCTGCTTAACCTCATCCAACCTAAAAGTACGTCGCGGCGCGTTTCGCGCTGTGCCCTTCCTGCAACTAATGGGAGATGCATTATGTGCCGCTCCTGCACTTCGCAGTGAGACAAAACGTCATCTAGAATTTCGGTATACATTTGCACCCCTCCCAAATGAAATATTATAAGGAGCAAACTGTCTCTCCATGTAATAATACAATGCATATTTCATACGTACATTTAGATGTATCAATTTGAACAAATTTATATTGTATTTCAAAGTGTTATTCTGTGTATATAGACATGATTTTTATTTTCAGGGTGCTCCCGGACATCCTGGTCCAGTAGGAGACAAAGGTCCAAAGGTGAGTGAGTATTGATACAAATGCTAATGGATATAAAAGTTGGAATAACAAAATTTAGGGCACATACCACAGCCATTTAACTTTGAAATTTACGCATGTGTATTTTCAGCAGAAATTATACATTTTATCACATTTTTCAAAATTTCAAGAAACATAATTTTTTTCAATTGTTGCCAATTATAGCAATTTTGCTTAGCTTTTGTTAAAATTTTGCAAAACTTTCAGCAATATTTGTAAATTTTCGAAACGAACTACTTTATGTTAACCGAACCGAAATCAGCTTCGTCTGTCCATTGATAAACGAATTATGTGGAATGAGCCTAACTCATAATCATAACCTTAAGCGTAACTCATTAGCCGGTGAACGGATTTATCAATGCTAGATTTAGCAACGATCGGATATAATAAACGGATTTTGTTGACATCATTAGACTCAGATCGTCAACGATCATCAAATAGTATGCATTTATCGAGGGCAATTTTTGACGAAATTGTTTAACACCGAAGGCCAGAAAATCGAAAATCCAGATCTGAGACGGATAGCACCAAAATTATCACTGTATATTTAAAGTTGGTAATTTCCTGGCTACTGTATTCTAAGAAAGACCATATTTAAGTTTTAACACGCTTATGCATACCATTTATACAAATTTAAGAACGTAAATTCCGAAGCGGTGTGGTAACCGAGTTTGCGTGCTGCGCATATTTACATCACGCAGTGTTATTCATGCGCTTTGCGAGATTCCATAAGTTAGCTGCCACTAAGTTGCGTAATTGCCAGTGCAACTTGCTTGCAGCCAATTGAATCAGATTCAATGGATTGCTGCAAAAATGATTGTTAAGCTTTGTACAAAATACCCATTAATATGTGCCAGGATAGGTTAGCATGCGTTTATGGCATAAAAAGATACACATTTACACCGCAGTGAGACAGTTTATGACAGTAACAAATAACCGCTATGGGTATGACTATACCTTTTAAACTGACAAAATAAATGGCGTATGGTGCAGAAGTACGTAATAAGCCAAATCCGGGTGGATTGTAATTTTAAGTGAGACAAATTCTGTTTAGGCAGTATCAAATTTAATACCTATAACCATAAAAACTATGAGTTGCCACTTTGCAGAAAAATTGTTTTGTCGATTTTGTTTTTTTCCATATCATGATTTACTATTATTAGCTACAACCACACATGCGTTGGTTAGATCAACTGCTTAAAAACACGGGTTCTCATTTTGGTGCCATCATAAGGTTAAGCTAAGCTACTGTAGCCGCCCGCATCTTGAATCCATTCGAATCGGAAAGCCTCTGTATTGGTTATTTTATGTAAAAAATATAAACATTTGTAAAATTTTACTGGAACATTTATAATTTTAAAATGCATTAACTGAACGAGGTTAGTTTTGTTTGTTGTTACGCTATGTTAGTTTAAGTAATCTATTTGTATTTCCGTTCGTTATCGGGATGAGGTTAACAATATTTTTTCAGCTCAAAATTAGCATTAATTTAGGTGTTGTGGAGCTTGGCAATGGCAGCCAACTATGTATTTATTATTTGAAATTCATATATTTTATTCTATCACAGGGACATCAAGGTCCACAGGGTCGTAATGGACGAAGAGGGCCAATTGGAAGTCCTGGTCCGCAAGGAAACAAGGTAAATTATGTATTAAGCACTGCTCATTTTTGCATTCGTCCTACGACATAATGTTTATGTTTTGTAATATTTACTTCTAGAACAGTTATACATTTGCTAAATGTGCACGGGTGTTTATTTCTTACCCCTACAGCTGGCATCCTTTTAGATTTAGTATTAAATGCTTAACAAACTACGTTGTGCAACGTTACACATTTTAAAAGGTGTAAGAAAGATAATGAAACTTTCAAGCACTCTGAAACGCGCGGTAGAGGATACAGGCTTATCCGGCGTTACTCTCTCATTTCTAGAGTTAAGACACATTGACTCCAAGTTCTGTAGGGTTGATTTCTGATCTTAAGTTCTGTGGTGGTACTATGAAGACACTCCAGTTTTCGGCGGGTTCGGATGAACAGTTGCCCAAACGACCCACCACAAAACTGGGAGGCTACTTTAGCTGAAGAATTTTTATTTTTACTCTTCGGAAACCATAAAAAAAGTAAAAAATGTCTGCAACAGTTACAGTACCTGCGCTGATATACCGCAATAAACTTTTTATCGCGAAAAAATTAGCAATTTTAGTTGAAAAGTTAAAATATTTAATATATATTTGTAATTTTGCAGATTTTAAGACGTATTTTAAAGGGTATCTATTTTATATGTTTATCACAATGCTGGCGAAGTATACTTTTGCCTACAACACAGAAAAGTGTGTTATTTCCGCCATTGCAGTTCATAGAATAGAGGGTTGGAACTGAATTTTGCTGATTTTTTATTACGGTAGGTAACTCTAACTTTAAATAAAGTGTCTTAGCATAAATGTTTTAGTGCTTTAATATATGGAATTCCAGCTGTTTGCATAATAAGTAGTGTAGTCATGCCTTACACATCGTCATTATAAAATATCACTGATTGCATCGTTTTTTCAGTACAAGCATTATGTTTAGCATTAGAACTATGCTGTTTTCTGTCTAACAATATAATTTGAATTAATATCCTCTTTTCTTCGCATATTCCTAATGGAACATGTATTAATTCAGCAAATATGTCGAATTCAATACGGCATGTATTTCTTGCGACTTTCACCAAACTAAAATTTCATGCCATGTGTAATAATTGTGAGATTCGATTTCATTCCTACTTCAAACAATATTGCGCATCCTCTATGATACATTTCTTCTGCCTTGTTTTCGTGTTTCCAGTTGATGTTATGCGGGAACTACTGTAATATGTGTGCAGCAAGGTGGTAACAATTGGTGCTGGAATAATTTCGAATATATATTATATTATTTTACATAGCATTTATACATATTCTCGTAAAAAATGCTAATTTGTAAATGAAATGTACATTTTTATATGTGGAATAGTCTTAGGCAACGGCGAGTTTTGTAGTCGATTGACACGAATAACGGCCGTCAGCCAACAGGCGGTCCTCGGCCAACGGCCGGCCGTCAGCTAATGATCAGCCAGGGTTCAACGGCTCAGCCACGGCAAATGAACGGCTGACCACCAAAAAGCTTCTCTTACTACGATATTAAATTAATATTCGTAAATACTTCTTCAGTTTTTGTTCAAAAATCGGTTCTTATCTGAAGGTCTTAAACAAGGTACTACAGCAAGTATCGAATCTTACCCAGGGCTAACTATAGCAAGACTAAACTATACTTGGTGCTGGGTGACGGCTGGCTTTGAAGTATATCGTTAAACATTGACGCATATTAGTTTAATGATAAATATATATCTTATTTGTTTAAATATGACAAGATGGTACTACGTAGGGACAAATTCCTTGCATGTCGGTTATAGAGTATTATATATTCATCAAAAAGCTCTAGTAGTGTGCTTTTTTAATTTACTTGATATACAGTAGTAAACGTTGATACCACAGCCGGCCGAGCGACTGCAGACAGCTACTTACTAACTACTTGGGCAACTGTCAATGTCAAAAAATTGTTAACGCTTGGTAGGCGGCCATTTAGTGCCCTGTCGACGGCTTTCATGGCCGTTACCCAACACTAAGGTTGAAAAAATATTACAATTAATTTCAAAAAATACATTTAAATTTACTCAACTTTATTCAGTTCTATTTAATTACAAGTATTTCATTCGAGCAAATTGCATAGTAAACACACAGTGCCGAAATCCATGCCGGCGTTCTCTTTTGCCACATCACTGCAGACATATTTCAGTAGTTCCCGTATTATCCGGTACCTTCAGTCTCTGCTTTTTACTTAAATAACGACATTTACATCGATGCTAAGTATGTATCTTACAGCGGTCTGACTTCTTGCACAGCTACATTCTATCTTCTGTCTTCATTTCATGCTCAGTTGTTTATAGCTGAGTTTTGTCATTTATACCATCGAAGTGACATCATTACCATATATTATAAATACTGTTTTAGGGCAAGACACCTAACGAGAGCGACATCAGAAGGGTACTGACGGAATTGTTTAACGGTAAATTTTTATATATTAATTTTATTTGAATACAATTTTTTACTATATATGGGTGCTAGGTTGCCAATAGTGCTGTGACATTTAATAAAACATTCCCAAAATTTGTGGACACTTTTAAGCAAAACATACATGGCTTTTTGAAACTAATCATCCACTTTAAAGCCAAAGTTGGATAAAAATTGAAAGAAGTTTTCGGGATGTTGCATGGAACTCATAAACTTGAAAATTTGGGTGCTTTGCAAAATTCAACATTATCTGAGTGATGGAGGTATAACACATTAAAATTAACAAGTTATTTTAAACTTGCGGGTGTTAATAATTTTGCAAGCACTCAGTAATTTTCCGGGTGCAAAAAAGACCCACGCAATAATTTGCACTTTTCCCATTCAGTTATACAGCACCATATACAATCCGGACATAATACTACAATAATGGCCAGAGTAACAACACGGAATGGTAATATTTTGTCAGAAAAAGGCATTTTCAATTCCTGGATAATTTTTGCTCTAGTAAATGCTCTTCACAAAGTGCTAAAACTGACATTGTGTTGAATTAGACATTAGTAGATAATATTACAGCTTTTTATTGCATTTTTGTTTCATTTCAGATGGAAAAATCAAGAAAGTACGTTTATTATTCCAATACTATTGTAACACCAAATATTAAAATATTTTAATTTATTGTTAAAAATATTAATAAATATTACATATAAGCTTTATTCGATACATTCCACTATCTTTTAGTGTTATAGACACTAAAAGATGGGCGTCGCTGCGATATTTTAACTAGACGGACGCACACGCATTGTGCTTGACGACCCAGCAGAGCGATCGCGCTTTTGCAATTTAAATAAATTACAGGTGTAAACTCGCAGGGACCCCAAAGAAAACTAGGGTAAGGCATGGTCCCCAATGGCTCCCGTGTCTATGCGTCAAGTGTGATTTAAATTAAGTAATATAGTGTTGTAATTGGTAAATGTATCCACATTGTCTGCCTGTATTCTTGCTACAAAATTGACTTTTTGTGATAGAGTGAACCTTGGCTTTCACAATTATATGACGTTTCTGGCAGGTTACTTTCACCTGGTAATGCGGCTGCAGTGGTAAAATGGAAAAATTCTAAGCTGTTTTGGAGAACAGTAATTGATTAATTGGATTAGAGTGTGTAAATTGCAAGTGGTCAATGGCTAAAACAACATCACTGCCTAGAGGTTATGACAAATTTCGTATGAGTGCAGACGCTTCATCCCTTTAATGCCCTACGTTGCAAATTGGCAATGGCAAATTTGTCGCATTATTATGGTAACTGAGTCTGTTATGTAGCGTAATGTTTGCACGGGTTTGTGTATCGGCCAATCCGAATTCGATTCGCGGTGCAGGCTTGAGTTTTATGAAGCATTGCATAACATACAAACTAGTTCGTGCATTAAAGAGATTTACGCTTTATTAAAACAACATTTTTTACGGAATTAGTCTTAATACCTGCTATCCGTAAATGTTTACATACAGAGAACATTGGAAAATTGGCATGTATAACAAGCTGTTATCATGGTTATCTGATCAAAGTGTGTGCAGTACCGTGAGCATTTGTAGCTAAATATACTGTATCACTAGTTCTTCTAGCACCATAGCTCCCCATCGATATGCTTTCCGATTTATTTCGAGTTTTGCAGATTTGAGTTCACTCATTTAAATACCAGTTTAATGTTTCAACTATTCCCAGCGATTTGGGTATGTTTAAGGGTGGGTTCTTGCATCAAACTTTTTGATTAAATTTTGAGCTCAAAATTTGATCAAGACTTGAATGTCAATTTTTAATGAGAAAGTTTTACAAATCACAAAGCTTTATAATTTGAGCTCAAATTTCTTCAAGTTGTATTACTACTTCCTAAGCTAAAGCGAAATGGAACAGTATTCACACGTTCAAATTCACAAAACTGCAAAAATCTTTCGAATATTTAATCAAAATTTGATCAAAGTTGAAGTTCAAAATTTGAGCAAAATATTGTGGACGCACCTTTGGTTGCTATTTGATGCCCGGAATAGTAAATTCTAGTTTTGTTTATGATCGATAATTGCTTTGAAATGTATAGGTTGAGGTTTAGACTCACTGTTGGTAGGTTGGCAGCCGTTGACATTCAAATTTCGGTTTAAAAATATTACCGCTTTATTTGTCTGCAAAACGTTTGATGTTTCGATTAGTGTAAACTTTCAAGTAACGCTACAATTTTAATGTGTACCTGCGCTCCCAACGGACATTCAAATGTCGGCTGAAAAATATTACTGCATTATTTGTTTGTAAAACGTTTAAAGTTTCGATTAGTTTAACGTTGCAATTAAGGTTAGAATTTTCATGTAACCCTGTGCCCTCAACGAGATTGAAATTTCGGCTTAAAATATCGCTGCTTTATTTGTTTGTAAAACGTTTAAAGCTTCGATTAGTGCAACGTTTCAATTAACGTTAGAATTTTCATATAGCCCTGCGCCCTCAACGGAGATTCAAATTTCGACTTAAAAATATTGCTGCTTTATTTGTTTGTAAAACGTTTAAAGTTTCGATTGGTGTAACGTTTCAATTAACGTTAGAATTTTCATGCAACCCTGCGCCCTCAACGAGATTCAAATTTCGGCTTAAAATATTGCTGCTTTATTTATTTGTAAAACGTTTAAAGCTTTGATTAGTGTAACGTTTCAATTAACGTTAGAATTTTCATATAGCCCTGCGCCCTCAACGGAGATTCAAATTTCGACTTAAAAATATTGCTGCTTTATTTGTTTGTAAAATGTTTAAAGTTTCGATTGGTGTAACGTTTCAATTAACGTTAGAATTTTCATGTACCTTTGCGCCCTCAACAGAGATTCAAATTTCGACTTAAAAATATTGCTGCTTTATTTGTTTGTAAAACGTTTGAAGCTTCGATTAGTGTAACGTTTCAATTAACGTGAGAATTTTCATATAGCTCTGCGCCCTCAACGGAGATTCAAATTTCGACTTAAAATATTGCTGCTTTATTTGTTTGTAAAACGTTTAAAGTTTCGATTGGTGTAACGTTTCAATTAACGTTAGAATTTTCATGCAACCCTGCGCCCTCAACGGAAATTCAAATTTCGGCTTAAAAATATTGCTGCTTTATTTGTTTGTAAAATGTTTAAAGTTTCGATTGGTGTAACGTTTCAATTAACGTTAGAATTTTCATGTACCTTTGCGCCCTCAACAGAGATTCAAATTTCGACTTAAAAATATTGCTGCTTTATTTGTTTGTAAAACGTTTGAAGCTTCGATTAGTGTAACGTTTCAATTAACGTTAGAATTTTCATGCAACCCTGCGCCCTCAACGGAAATTCAAATTTCGGTTTAAAAATATTGCTGCTTTATTTGTTTGTAAAACGTTTAAAGTTTCGATTAGTGTAATATTTTAATTAACGTTAGAATTTTCATGTAACCCTGCGCCCTCAAAAGAGATTCACATTTCCGCTTAAAAATAGTGCTGCTTTATTTGTTTGTACAGCGTTTAAAGTTTCGATTAGTGTAACGTTACGATTAAAGTTAAATTTTCATGTAACCCTGCGCCCTCAAAAGAGATTCACATTTCCGCTTAAAAATAGTGCTGCTTTATTTGTTTGTACAACGTTTAAACTTTCGAATAGTGTAACGTTTCAAGAAACATTACAATTTTCATGTAAACTACAACCCCAACGGAAATTATCTAATTAGTCCAATGCGAAGTTGAATGTCCATACAGTGCTCTTTGTCCGACTCAATTACTGTGCGCTTCCTTTACATAATCTAGTGCAAATTAGACTCTTGGAAATGTCGTGCCAATGAAAACATGTTTCGCTTAAATATATTTGTAACGACAAAAATAGCAGTAGTTCTAAATGTCAACTAGTTGTTCTACTTTCTATAATAAAAATAGGAAAATAATCTGATTATGCATGTGAGAATTCAAAGGATTATAGTGTGATTATAACCTTTAATACTGGTTTTGGTTTCAACTGCATAAGCACAAGGTTATATTTCATTTGTTCCAGGGCCATAAGTAGAAGAATATAGAAAACAAGATGAAAATATCTTAGACATAAATATTTTTGTATAATTTTTATTTATATTTCGTTAAATAACAAATAAACAGTGTTATTCGTGGTTTCTTGCTTAAAATGGTTGTATTGTTAAACGCATCTTGGAAATACAGAAACCAGACCAAAAAAGAAAAACGGCATTGTTTCGAAACGATGAATTAGGTACATGCTTATGTCGACGATAGTCATGCTAAAGTAAATTATTTGGATTAGGTATTACTATATCTTTAATTTAGAGCTGGCTAAAAATCAATGTCTTACGGACGCACTTATATCAAAGATAGTCAAGCTGAAGTAAAATATTTGGATTGGTTAAGTATCCTTAATTTAAACCTGGTTAAAAATTAATGTCCTGAGTAGGCAAATCAGTCGAATATAGTCAAAGCGAAGTAAAATATTTGGATCGGTTAAGTATCCTTAATTTAGACCTTGTTAAAAATTAATGTCTTGCGGACGCAAATCTGTCGAATATAGTCAAAGTGAAGTAAAATATTTGGATTCGTAATGTATCCCTAATTTAGACCTGGCTAAAAATCAAATTCTTGGGCACATGCTTATGTGTATGTTGAAGATAATCAGACTAAAGTTAAACACTCGAATCCGCTATGACTAAATTTAGACCAAACTAACTTCTTTGAGCTCATCCAGCGAGTTCATCTTTGACCGAAATGAGGCAACAATTGAAATATTGACAAAATATGTTTTCCAAGTATTTTGCGGCTTTCACGGTAGTGTCCTAATTGTATGGAAGTTTCGTATCCCCGGGGTGTCGACCATATCTTACAGAGAGTCAAGGCGACAGCCAAACCGTAAATCAATTCCTGCGGGTGTAAGACACACCTCTAGTTGCTACATGTTTCATTTACGGTGTCGCACACACCCTCAGCTATTATTTTTCGCCAATCAACAGTAACAGACGTCATGTAGCTAAATACTGTAAATTGTTTAGTTGTGTTGTTATTTTTTGAAAATATTAATGTTTGTGTCAAGGCTATATAAGATGTTATCAGCGCTCCTTCAATAAAACTACAAAGACATGGATTCTATGACACCATCGAAAAGCGACAACACACCTAGCAAACTACACTTGCGAAATTTTATAAAAAATATATCCTTGAACACAAGTTGACTTCGAAGAGTGTAATAATAGCATGCTGTAAAAAAATTTTGGGAAAATCGGACGAATCTTCAAAAAGTATTTACATTACAATGTGAGCTAAGCCCATAGAGCTGTCTGTGAAGTTGCGAGCCTCTTACTTATGAGTAGTAAGTGTACTGTGAATACCTATTCTGGGCTTTCAGACTAGTTACCTCCCAACGAGAGAAAACAGACAGGCTGTGCGTATTCTGTGCTAAATGACTATTTCGAAGTTGCAAATACATGTTCTCCTGAGCCCTTTTCATAGCCCCAAAAAATAATACACCTCAATGATTTAATCCCGACACTGCGGTGATTTGATCACATATCAAAATTGTAGAACTCTTTTCATTTCTTCCCCAAATGACCAAAAAACAAAACATTGCATGTGAACTATTGGAAGATGTGTGTAAAACATTTATGCGTAAACAAATGCTAATTTGTATATAAGATTAACATTTTCATATGTGGAATTAACTCGATTCGAATCAATTCTCGAAAAATGAACTATATTATATTACACTTCGATTCAGTTTCGTGTATTTGAAACTTGTAGTGAAACAAATAGAGAACAGCGTTTACTTGTCCTATCTAGCTGCACACATCTTACCGCTGCTCCTACACGAAATTTATTGATCACAAATTTTTCAAAATATACTTTGACGCGTCGTCATCACGTGCCTGATGAATACCACGTAAAATACAATTGCTTTTTCAGCAACCCCGAAAACCTGTGGAATTCATTATAAAGCTCAACCTAAATCTACACGGATAAAGTAGTGAATCTGACAATTTTATGGTGCCAAAATTTAGCAAATTAGCTTTGAGCTAATAAAGTACCCAACGAAGGACTACAACAGTGACACTGACGCATTTAACAGATTATTTAATGCCCTAAGCGCATCGTTCTCCCTAACCAATTGCAAGAAACAGAAACTAGATTTGTCAAAATTTGGAAAATTTCGCTTTTGCGATATTTTTCAAGCTTAGACCCAGCTCGAAAACTAGTGTATTGACAAAAACATAACACCAAAGTTGCAGTTATGTGGGGTTCTGTAAACAGTTCCCTATTTTATAATCTGCTGTACCTAGCGAGAATTATAACCTAAAATATTAGGGGCCACAAACGGTCAAAACTAAAAACTTTCCAACTCATGTGGATTTTATTAGAATTTAGGTAATAAATCGTTGCTTCAGAGCAAAGCCGAATGTTAAATGCGCAAACATTTTATTAAGCGCCAAATAAAAAATTGCAAACATATATCAGCCTGTAGTTATGCGACCAACACACCAACTAAAAATGAATTTTTCAAAGAATTATACGCTATTTGAGAAAACTCCGCTTGCAAAGTTTCAAAAACTTGAACTCAATAAGCAGTCCACATTAATAGCAAAATATTTGTATATTTCGACGTAAAAAGTGCATTATTCACCTAATGCTTCCGTACCGATAATAACTGGATCAACCGCGCAGCGCTATCAGTCGTCATAATAAATTTTTGCTTA
>JASANE010027595.1:0-18362 GCA_030248225.1 Trileptium ribeirensis
CGTAGGACAAATGCCCAACTATCGACAGACAAACGCCCAACTAGCGCCACTAAACATAGAAAGTGTTATTGAATACACATATAATAGTTTGTGGAATATAATGATTAACTAAGAATTCATAACTTCAACCCAAACCCTTAAATTATATAGCTAGAGTTTATTTATTTGTTTGGTTTAGTACAAGCTATTTATCCGAAATGAACTTTGTATTTACCAGATGTTGGCTTTACTGCCAGTTTTGCTCGATGGCGATTGTGCAGTGCAACTAACTGAATTTAAATGCGAAGTAAAATCATGCAGAATGTCTAATTTTATGATATGGTGTGTGTTTACGAGGTGACAGTGTTGCTTATTACACTGGCATCCTAAGTTTGGGACAGTCTAACCGACAGTCTAACCTTGCTTTTAGCAGTTGTAAGAAAACGAAGCATAAGGTTGTGAAGTTAATAAGTAATTATAGTTCAGCCATTGTGCGTTAAGAGATTTATACGCACGATCGTGACAAGCTCATATGATTGCTTTAGTTCGAGTTTGAACGAGTTAAACAACGCAACCGTGCGTACAAATTTCTTAACGCGCACTGGCTGTGCTGCAACTGACTTGAAATGTAGCTAATTTACCTAAACTTGCATTAAAACATTTCGATGCACTGCTTTAACTATATAGTATATAGGTATTGTTAGTTACTGTTACAACCACTATTAGTTATATATATTTTTATTATTTAGCAAATCATTCGTTAAGAATATTGTCTCTTGTTGCATAATTTTCAAAACCATACGACTACTTCGGCACATTGCCGCATCATAAATGTATGCATGCTGTTTCAATATGAGAAAAAGATCATACCTTCTGGATTAATTCAAGAAATGAATTAGAGGTGAGAACAGGCCGAAATTTTTCCAGGAAATGCCTGACTAAATGGAACAGCCATCTCTTTTTGAACAGACAAAACCACCTAGTAATATCGTCTCTTGTTGTATATTTTTCGGAACCATAAGACTACTTCGGCACATTGACGCATCATAAATGTATTCATGCTGTTTCAATATGAGAAAAAGATCATACCTTCTGCATTAATTCAAGAAATGAATTAGAGGTGAGAACAGGCCGAATTTTTCCAGGAAATGCCTGACTAAATAGAACAGCCATCTCTTTTTGAACAGACGAAACCACCTAGTAATATTGTCTCTTGTTGCATAATTTTCAAAACCATACCACTACTTCGGCACATTGACGCATCATAAATGGATGCATGCTGTTTCAATATGAGAAAAAGATCATACCTTCTGGATTAATTCAAAAAATGAATTAGAGGTGAGAACAGGTCGAAATTTTTCCAGGAAATGCCTGACTAAATGGAACAACCATCTCTTTTTGAACAGACAAAACCACCTAGTAATATCATCTCTTGCTGTATATTTTTCGGAACTATACGACTACTTCGTCACATCGTCGCATCATAAATGTATGCATGCTGTTTCAACAAGAGAAAAAGATCATACCTTCTGGATATTAATTCAGGAAATGAATTAGAGGTGAGAACAGGCCGAAATTTTTCCAGGAAATGCCTGACTAAATGGAACAGCCATCTCTTTTTGAACACACGAAACCACCTAGTAATATTCTCTTGTTGCATAATTTGCAGAACCATACGACTACTTGAGCACATTGTCCCATCATAAATGTATGCATGCTGTTTCAACAAGAGAAAAAGATCATACCTTCTGGATTAATTCAAAAATTGAATTAGAGGTGAGAACAGGTCGAAATTTTTCCAGGAAATGCCTGACTAAATGGAACAGCCATCTCTTTTTGAACAGACAAAACCACCTAGTAATATCATCTCTTGTTGTATATTTTTCGGAACTATACGACTACTTCGTCACATCGTCGCATCATAAATGTATGCATGCTGTTTCAACAAGAGAAAAAGATCATACCTTCTGGATATTAATTCAGGAAATGAATTAGAGGTGAGAACAGGCCGAAATTTTTCCAGGAAATGCCTGACTAAATGGTACAGCCATCTCTTTTTGAACACACGAAACCACCTAGTCATATTCTCTTGTTGCATAATTTGCAGAACCATACGACTACTTGAGCACATTGTCGCATCATAAATGTATGCATGCTGTTTCAACAAGAGAAAAAGATCATACATTCTGGATATTAATTCAGGAAATGAATTACAGGTGAGAACAGGCCGAAATTTTTCCAGGAAAGGCCTGACTAAATGGAACAGCCATCTCTTTTTGAATACACGAAACAACCTAGTAATATTGTCTCTTGTTGCATAATTTGCGAAACCATACGACTACTTCGGCACATTGTCGCATCGTAAATGTATGCATGCTGTTTCAACATGAGAAAAAAGATCATACCTCCAGGATATTTATTCAGGAAATGAATTAGAGGTGAGAACAGGCCGAAATTTTTCCAGGAAAGGCCTGACTAACAGCCATCTCTTTTTGAATACACGAAACCACCTAGTAATATTGTCTCTTGTTGCATAATTTGCAGAACCATACGACTACTTGAGCACATTGTCGCATCATAAATGTATGCATGCTGTTTCAACAAGAGAAAAAGATCATACATTCTGGATATTAATTCAGGAAATGAATTAGAGGTGAGAACAGGCCGAAATTTTTCCAGGAAAGGCCAGACTAAATGGAACAGCCATCTCTTTTTGAATACACGAAACCACCTAGTAATATTCTCTTGTTGCATAATTTTCAAAAGCATACGACTACTTCGGCACATTGACGCATCATAAATGTATGCATGCTGTTTCAAAATGAGAAAAAAGATCATACCTTCTGGATATTAATTCAGGAAATGAATTAGAGGTGAGAACAGGCCCAAATTTTTCCAGGAAAGGCCTGACTAAATGAAACAGCCATCTCTTTTTGAATTCACGAAACCACCTAGTAATATTGTCTCTTGTTGCATAATTTGCGGAACCATACGACTACTTCGGCACATTGTCGCATCATAAATGTATGCATGCTGTTTCAATATGAGAAAAAGATCATACCTTCTGGATTAATTCAAGAAATGAATTAGAGGTGAGAACAGGCCGAAATTTTTCCAGGAAATGCCTGACTAAATGGAACAGCCATCTCTTTTTGAACACACGAAACCACCTAGTAATATTCTCTTGTTGCATAATTTGCAGAACCATACGACTACTTGAGCACATTGTCGCATCATAAATGTATGCATGCTGTTTCAATATGAGAAAAAGATCATACCTTCTGGATTAATTCAAGAAATGAATTAGACGTGAGAACAGGCCGAATTTTTCCAGGAAATGCCTGACTAAATAGAACAGCCATCTCTTTTTGAACAGACGAAACCACCTAGTAATATTGTCTCTTGTTGCATAATTTTCAAAACCATACCACTACTTCGGCACATTGACGCATCATAAATGGATGCATGCTGTTTCAATATGAGAAAAAGATCATACCTTCTGGATTAATTCAAAAAATGAATTAGAGGTGAGAACAGGTCGAAATTTTTCCAGGAAATGCCTGACTAAATGGAACAGCCATCTCTTTTTGAACAGACAAAACCACCTAGTAATATCATCTCTTGTTGTATATTTTTCGGAACTATACGACTACTTCGTCACATCGTCGCATCATAAATGTATGCATGCTGTTTCAACAAGAGAAAAAGATCATACCTTCTGGATATTAATTCAGGAAATGAATTAGAGGTGAGAACAGGCCGAAATTTTTCCAGGAAATGCCTGACTAAATGGAACAGCCATCTCTTTTTGAACACACGAAACCACCTAGTAATATTCTCTTGTTGCATAATTTGCAGAACCATACGACTACATGAGCACATTGTCGCATCATAAATGTATGCATGCTGTTTCAACAAGAGAAAAAGATCATACATTCTGGATTAATTCAAGAAATGAATTAGACGTGAGAACAGGCCGAATTTTTCCAGGAAATGCCTGACTAAATAGAACAGCCATCTCTTTTTGAACAGACGAAACCACCTAGTAATATTGTCTCTTGTTGCATAATTTTCAAAACCATACCACTACTTCGGCACATTGACGCATCATAAATGGATGCATGCTGTTTCAATATGAGAAAAAGATCATACCTTCTGGATTAATTCAAAAAATGAATTAGAGGTGAGAACAGGTCGAAATTTTTCCAGGAAATGCCTGACTAAATGGAACAGCCATCTCTTTTTGAACAGACAAAACCACCTAGTAATATCAACTCTTGTTGTATATTTTTCGGAACTATACGACTACTTCGTCACATCGTCGCATCATAAATGTATGCATGCTGTTTCAACAAGAGAAAAAGATCATACCTTCTGGATATTAAGTCAGGAAATGAATTAGAGGTGAAAACAGCCAAATTTTTCCAGGAAATGCCTGACTAAATGGAACAGCCATCTCTTTTTGAACACACGAAACCACCTAGTAATATTCTCTTGTTGCATAATTTGCAGAACCATACGACTACTTGAGCACATTGTCGCATCATAAATGTATGCATGCTGTTTCAATATGAGAAAAAGATCATACCTTCTGGATTAATTCAAGAAATGAATTAGACGTGAGAACAGGCCGAATTTTTCCAGGAAATGCCTGACTAAATAGAACAGCCATCTCTTTTTGAACAGACGAAACCACCTAGTAATATTGTCTCTTGTTGCATAATTTTCAAAACCATACCACTACATCGGCACATTGACGCATCATAAATGGATGCATGCTGTTTCAATATGAGAAAAAGATCATACCTTCTGGATTAATTCGGAAAAATGAATTAGAGGTGAGAACAGGTCGAAATTTTTCCAGGAAATGCCTGACTAAATGGAACAGCCATCTCTTTTTGAACAGACAAAACCACCTAGTAATATCAACTCTTGTTGTATATTTTTCGGAACTATACGACTACTTCGTCACATCGTCGCATCATAAATGTATGCATGCTGTTTCAACAAGAGAAAAAGATCATACCTTCTGGATATTAATTCAGGAAATGAATTAGAGGTGAGAACAGGCCGAAATTTTTCCAGGAAATGCCTGACTAAATGGAACAGCCATCTCTTTTTGAACACACGAAACCACCTAGTAATATTGTCTCTTGTTGCATAATTTGCGAAACCATACGACTACTTCGGCACATTGTCGCATCGTAAATGTATGCATGCTGTTTCAACATGAGAAAAAAGATCATACCTCCAGGATATTTATTCAGGAAATGAATTAGAGGTGAGAACAGGCCGAAATTTTTCCAGGAAAGGCCTGACTAACAGCCATCTCTTTTTGAATACACGAAACCACCTAGTAATATTGTCTCTTGTTGCATAATTTGCAGAACCATACCAACTACTTGAGCACATTGTCGCATCATAAATGTATGCATGCTGTTTCAACAAGAGAAAAAGATCATACCCTTCTGGATTAAATTGAAAAGATGGAATTAGAGGCTAGAACAGGTCGGAAATTTTTCCAAGGAAATGCCTGACGAAATGGAACAGCCATATCTTTTTCCAACAGACGAAACCACCTAGTAATATCAACTCTTGTTGTATATTTTTCGGAACTATACGACTACTTCGTCACATCGTCGCATCATAAATGTATGCATGCTGTTTCAACAAGAGAAAAATATCATACCTTCTGGATATTAATTCAGGAAATGAATTAGAGGTGAGAACAGGCCGAAATTTTTCCAGGAAATGCCTGACTAAATGGAACAGCCATCTCTTTTTGAACACACGAAACCACCTAGTAATATTGTCTCTTGTTGCATAATTTGCGAAACCATACGACTACTTCGGCACATTGTCGCATCGTAAATGTATGCATGCTGTTTCAACATGAGAAAAAAGATCATACCTCCAGGATATTTATTAAGGAAATGAATTAGAGGTGAGAACAGGCCGAAATTTTTCCAGGAAAGGCCAGACTAACAGCCATCTCTTTTTCAATACACGAAACCACCTAGAAATATTGTCTCTTGTTGGATAATTTGCAGAACCATACGACTACTTGAGCACATTGTTGTATTTATAACGCATAAATGCATGCTGTTTCAAGAAGATATAAAGATTTTACATTCTGGATATTTATTCAGGAAATGAATTAGAGGTGAGAACAGGCCGAAATTTTTCCAGGAAAGGCCAGACTAAATGGAACAGCCATCTTTTTTTGAATACACGAAACCACCTAGTAATATTCTCTTGTTGCATAATTTTCAAAACCATACGACTACTTCGGCACATTGACGCATCATAAATGTATGCATGCTGTTTCAACATGAGAAAAAAGATCATACCTTCTGGATATTAATTCAGGAAATGAATTAGAGGTGAGAACAGGCCCAAATTTTTCCAGGAAAGGCCTGACTAAATGAAACAGCCATCTCTTTTTGAATACACGAAACCACCTAGTAATATTGTCTCTTGTTGCATAATTTGCGGAACCATACGACTACTTCGGCACATTGTCGCATCATAAATGTATACATGCTGTTTCAACATGAGAAAAAAGATCATACCTTCTGGATATTAATTCAAGAAATACATTAGAGGTGAGAACAGGCCGAAATTTTTTACAGGAAAGGCCTGACTGGTTAAATGGAACAGCCATCTCTTTTTGAACAGACGAAACCACTTAGTAATATACATTGAAAATAGAACTGACTGCTGAACATGTAGGGTTATTCCCAGTGCTGGGCTGCGGTTACCCGTACCCACTCACACCTCTAGCCTATTAAAGCTCTTACCGAAAACTCAAATCGAAATCCATTTGTAATAGCTATTTGCCAAGCATTTAATAAATAGTTTGTCGACACCGTTTCTTACGGATTCTCGGAATCGTTATACATTGCCTGCTTTGGAAATTGACTTGTCTCTAAGCACTGCCGTGAACAGATTACTATCGCGACCGCGTAGCAGGGTTACAATATGGTGACCCGGTTCAATAACTGATGTGCAGTGCAGTGGCGCACTCCAGAGGCCCTTATGGACTCACAGACACGGACAGCAAATTTTTTATCAAGTGTACCGTATGTTGAAAACTCATTGCGAAATGGTTCAACCAATTTTTAGATGGACATCGGATCCCTTGCCCAAGACAAAATTCTCGGTACGCCCCCTGGCTCAGCATAATTCAATATATACTAACGTAACACTGCGCAATGAACATCTGGTTCCGTCAGACCGGTTATGCTTCAAACGGTCAACAGTAGTATTATCAATTCCGCTGAAATAGCTAAAGCTGTGTGATTGCTATTTACTGAGTGTTCCGAAAACAATTTACATTGCAGTTAAAATTTACAAACGAGGACCGCCTCTGAGCAGGTATTTAAACTATATTTGTAATATTTTATGGTTCATTATATTGTTTCTTGGAATCGCTAGAAATAAATATTTTTGATGTCCTCTGAAAAAAATTGCAAATATCGATTCGGTAATAATATCATGGTTCGACTATATATAAATAAATAATAAAAGCTAATGTAAAGTTCGGGTAATGGTCATAATTTAAGAGCCAATTTTAGATTTCAGATTGCATGAAACTAGTTTTTTTTCCACTTTATATCAATCCTAGATATTAACTAACTGATTGTAATTGGTATAATTTTGGGTTAAATTATTTATATACACAAAAATGGCTCTATCAACTGTTGTGGGTTGTATGTAGCTATTTGAGTACTACAAAAACGGGTATTACGTAATTTTGTCGTCATTATTTAAGCATCGTGATCGTTGCTATTTGGGATTCGCGTTACTCGAGTATCGACCGTAATATTTTGCCGATTCACGTGGTTTTATACAATAATTTTATACTTTTTTCTAAAAGTTTTATATATGGTTCAAATTTGTTGAATTTTTCAGAGTTGGGATTATTCAGAATCAGGATTAGCGTTGCTCGTGTATATACTGTAATATTTTGTCGATCCATTTGGTTTTATTCAAAATTTTTTTATGAGTTTTTCTAAAAGATATATATGGTTCAAATTTGTTGAATTAATCAGTAACGATGGAATATTTTTAAATGTGGTGAGAGGGTAATAAGCAAAATTGTTGGGGGCCCTATTGCAAGACTACACCTGAGCAACCAGAACCTAAGAGGGGTCGATCGCCACCATTCCAATCTCTGTGCTTATTTAGTATTCAGTTGTCGTGGATTCAAGAATGGGAACAACTATAAATGTTTGTCTACTTAAACCTCTACCAAACTGAGAGAGATCTTGGAGCTGTAATGGAGAAATATTTGTAAATGATTTACAAAGAAATATTACTTTGTTGCTATAGAATTTGATGTTAATATGGCTGCGGACTAACCTGAGATGTTCGTGAGCCACGAAATTAAGGCAACGGTCCCTATAATGCTACGTTAGGTCAGCATTACCCCAATTAGGGCCACCATTTGCACTACCATACCTCCAACACGTGCCTCAAACAGTTCTATGTTAAAATGATAACTTGGAGGTCAAACTGCTAAATACGTCCAACCCGATATGTGTGATACAGGTAACGAGGCCGTCATTGTCATAAAACGGGAGGCTTCGAATGCTTTACGGACGAGCTTGCCCTCAATGTTCAAACATTGTTGCATATTCAAATCTAACCATCAAAGCCGCATAAGCCCGATACATTACAGTAAAGTCGGTTCCAAAAGCTTTTTGTGGGCTCCTGTCATAAAATTTCAACATGACAGCTCTATAACTAACTGTATTTTGCAATTTTCCAGTTAATAAAACAAAAATCTTTAATACTTCTATGTTTTGACTTTTAATGAAAGCGTATCAAAGGTTTCTAACTTACCGTTAAAGTTCTGGTCATCCAAAAGCTATTCATTTAGTCACATTTGTGCAATTTTTTTGCGAAATAGTGAGATAAGTTAATTTTCAAATGCAGTGTCAATCTATTTTAAGGAAAAATAATCTAAATCAACTAAGGTTTCAAACTTACCGTTAAAGTTCTGCTCATCCAAAAGCTATTCATTTAGGGACATTTGTGCATTTTTTTTGCGAAATAGTGAGATAAGTTAATTTTCAAATGCAGTGTCAATCTATTTTAAGGAAAAATAAACTAAATCAACTAAGGTTTCTAACTTACCGTTAAAGTTCTGCTCATCCAAAAGCTATTCATTTAGTCACATTTGTACAATTTTTTTGCGAAATAGTGAGATAAGTTAATTTTCAAATGCAGTGTCAATCTATTTTAAGGAAAAATAATCTAAATCAACTAAGGTTTCAAACTTACCGTTAAAGTTCTGCTCATCCAAAAGCTATTCATTTAGGGACATTTGTGCATTTTTTTGCGAAATAGTGAGATAAGTTAATTTTCAAATACAGTGTCAATCTATTTTAAGGAAAAATCAACTAAATCAACTAAGGTTTCTAACTTACCGTTAAAGTTCTGCTCATCCAAAAGCTATTCATTTAGTCACATTTGTGCAATTTTTGCGAAATAAAGAGATAAGTTAATTTTGAAATGCAGTGTCAATCTATTTTAAGGAAAAATTAACTAAATCAACTAAGGTTTCTAACTTACCGTTAAAGTTCTGCTCATCCAAAAGCTATTCATTTATGGACATTTGTGCAATTTTTTGCGAAGTAGTGAGATAAGTTAATTTTCAAATGCAGTGTCAATCTATTTTAAGGAAAAATCAACTAAATCAACTAAGGTTTCTAACTTACCGTTAAACTGGTCATCCAAAAGCTATTCATTTAGTCACATTTGTTAAATTTTTTTGCGAAATAGTCAGATAAGTTAATTTTCAAATGCAGTGTCAATCTATTTTAAGGAAAAATAAACTAAATCAACTAAGGTTTCTAACTTACCGTTAAAGTTCTGGTCATCCAAAAGCTATTCATTTAGTCACATTTGTGCAATTTTTTTGCGAAATAGTGAGATAAGTTAATTTTCAAATGCAGTGTCAATCTATTTTAAGGAAAAATAATCTAAATCAACTAAGGTTTCAAACTTACCGTTAAAGTTCTGCTCATCCAAAAGCTATTCATTTAGGGACATTTGTGCATTTTTTTTGCGAAATAGTGAGATAAGTTAATTTTCAATGCAGTGTCAATTGATTTTCTTTAAGGAAAAATAAAATAAATCAACTAAGGTTTCTAACTTACCGTTAAAGTTCTGCTCATCCAAAAGCTATTCATTTAGTCACATTTGTACAATTTTTTTGCGAAATAGTGAGATAAGTTAATTTTCAAATGCAGTGTCAATCTATTTTAAGGAAAAATAATCTAAATCAACTAAGGTTTCAAACTTACCGTTAAAGTTCTGCTCATCCAAAAGCTATTCATTTAGGGACATTTGTGCATTTTTTTGCGAAATAGTGAGATAAGTTAATTTTCAAATACAGTGTCAATCTATTTTAAGGAAAAATCAAATAAATAAACTAAGGTTTCTAACTTACCGTTAAAAGTTCTGCTTCATCAAAAGCTATTCATTTAGTCACATTTGTGCAATTTTTGCGAAATAAAGAGATAAGTTAATTTTGAAATGCAGTGTCAATCTATTTTAAGGAAAAATTAACTAAATCAACTAAGGTTTCTAACTTACCGTTAAAGTTCTGCTCATCCAAAAGCTATTCATTTATGGACATTTGTGCAATTTTTTGCGAAGTAGGAGATAAGTTAATTTTCAAATGCAGTGTCAATCGGATTTTAAGGAAAAATCAACTAAATCAACTAAGGTTTCTAACTTACCGTTAAACTGGTCATCCAAAAGCTATTCATTTAGTCACATTTGTTAAATTTTTTTGCGAAATAGTCAGATAAGTTAATTTTCAAATGCAATGTCAATCTATTTTAAGGAGAAATCAACTAAATCAACTAAGGTTTCTAACTTACCGTTAAAGTTCTGCTCATCCAAAAGCTATTCATTTAGTCACATTTGTGCAATTTTTTTTGCGAAATAGTGAGATAAGTTAATTTTCAAATGCAGTGTCAATCTATTTTAAGGAAAAATAAACTAAATTAATTAAGGTTTCTATTACCGTTAAAGTTCTGTTCAACCAAAAGCTATTCATTTAGTCACATTTGTGCAATTTTTGCGAAATAAAGAGATAAGTTAATTTTCAAATGCAGTGTCAATCTATTTTAAGGAAAAATAAACTAAATCAACTAAGGTTTCTAACTTACCGTTAAAGTTCTGCTCATCCAAAAGCTATTCATTTAGTCACATTTGTGCAATTTTTGCAAAATAAAGAAATAAGTTAAGTTTCAAATGCAGTGTCAATCTATTTTAAGGAAAATTAACTAAATCAACTAAGGTTTCTAACTTACCGTTAAAGTTCTGCTCATCCAAAAGCTATTCAATTATGGACATTTGTGCAATTTTCTGCGAAATAGTGAGATAAGTTAATTTTCAAATGCAGTGTCAATCTATTTTAAGAAAAAATCAACTAAATCAACTAAGGTTTCTAACTTACCGTTAAAGTTCTGCTCATCCAAAAGCTATTCATTTAGTCCCATTTGTGCAATTTTTTTGCGAAATAGTGAGATAAGTTAATTTTCAAATGCAATGTCAATCTATTTTAAGGAGAAATCAACTAAATCAACTAAGGTTTCTAACTTACCGTTAAAGTTCTGCTCATCCAAAAGCTATTCATTTAGTCCCATTTGTGCAATTTTTTTGCGAAATAGTGAGATAAGTTAATTTTCAAATGCAGTGTCAATCTATTTTAAGGAAAAATAAACTAAATTAACTAAGGTTTCTATTACCGTTAAAGTTCTGTTCATCCAAAAGCTATTCATTTAGTCACATTTGTGCAATTTTTGCGAAATAAAGAGATAAGTTAATTTTCAAATGCAGTGTCAATCTATTTTAAGGAAAAATAAACTAAATCAACTAAGGTTTCTAACTTACCGTTAAAGTTTTGCTCATCCAAAAGCTATTCATTTATGGACATTTGTGCAATTTTTGCGAAATAAAGAGATAAGTTAAGTTTCAAATGCAATGTCAATCTATTTTAAGGAAAAATCAACTAAATCAACTAAGGTTTCTAACTTACCGTTAAAGTTCTGCTCATCCAAAAGCTATTCATTTAGTCACATTTGTGCAATTTTTTTGCGAAATAGTGAGATAAGTTAATTTTCAAATGCAGTGTCAATCAATTTTAAGGAAAAATCAACTAAATCAACTAAGGTTTCTAACTTACCGTTAAACTGGTCATCCAAAAGGTATTCATTTAGTCACATTTGTTAAATTTTTTTTGCGAAATAGTGAGATAAGTTAATTTTCAAATGCAATGTCAATCTATTTTAAGGAGAAATCAAATAAATCAACTAAGGTTTCTAACTTACCGTTAAAGTTCTGCTCATCCAAAAGCTATTCATTTAGTCACATTTGTGCAATTTTTTTGCGAAATAGTGAGATAAAGTTAATTTTCAAATGCAGTGTCACAACCCATTTTTAAGGAAAAATAAACTAAATTAACTAAGGTTTCTATTACCGTTAAAGTTCTGTTCATCCAAAAGCTATTCATTTAGTCACATTTGTGCAATTTTTGCGAAATAAAGAGATAAGTTAATTTTCAAATGCATTGTCTTATACTCATTTTAAGGAAAAATAAACTAAATCAACTAAGGTTTCTAACTTACCGTTAAAGTTCTGCTCATCCAAAAGCTATTCATTTATGGACATTTGTGCAATTTTTTGCGAAATAGTGAGATAAGTTAATTTTCAAATGCAGTGTCAATCTATTTTAAGGAAAAATCAACTAAGGTTTCTAACTTACGTTAAAGTTCTGTTCATCCAAAAGCTATTCATTTAGTCACATTTGTGCAATTTTTTGCGAAATAAAGAGATAAGTTAATTTTCAAATGCAGTGTCAATCTATTTTAAGGAAAAATCAACTAAATCAACTAAGGTTTCTAACGTACCGTTAAACTGGTCATCCAAAAGCTATTCATTTAGTCACATTTGTGCAATTTTTTTGCGAAATATGTAATATAAGTTAATTTTCAAATGCAGTGTCAAATCTATTCTTAAGGAAAAATAAAAACTAAATCAAACTAAGGTTTCTAACTTACCGTTAAAGTTCGGCGTCATCCAAAAGCTATTCATTTAGTCACATTTGTGCAATTTTTGCGAAAATAAAAAGATAATAAGTCAAGTTTCAAATAATGTCAATCGATTTTTTAAAGGAGAAATCAAATAAATCAACTAAGGTTTCTAACTTACCGTTAAAGTTCTGCTCATCCAAAAGCTATTCATTTAGTCACATTTGTGCAATTTTTTTGCGAAATAGTGAGATAAGTTAATTTTCAAATGCAGTGTCAATCTATTTTAAGGAAAAATAAACTAAATTAACTAAGGTTTCTATTACCGTTAAAGTTCTGTTCATCCAAAAGCTATTCATTTAGTCACATTTGTGCAATTTTTGCGAAATAAAGAGATAAGTTAATTTTCAAATGCAGTGTCAATCTATTTTAAGGAAAAATAAACTAAATCAACTAAGGTTTCTAACTTACCGTTAAAGTTCTGCTCATCCAAAAGCTATTCATTTAGTCACATTTGTGCAATTTTTGCAAAATAAAAAGATAAGTTAAGTTTCAAATGCAGTGTCAATCTATTTTAAGGAAAAATCAACTAAATCAACTAAGGTTTCTAACTTACCGTTAAAGTTCTGCTCATCCAAAAGCTATTCATTTAGGGACATTTGTGCAATTTTTTTGCGAAATAGTGAGATAAGTTAATTTTCAAATGCAGTGTCAATCTATTTTAAGGAAAAATAAACTAAATCAACTAAGGTTTCTAACTTACCGTTAAAGTTCTGCTCATCCAAAAGCTATTCATTTAGGGACATTTGTGCAATTTTTTGCGAAATAGTGAGATAAGTTAATTTTCAAATGCAGTGTCAATCTATTTTAAGGAAAAATCAACTAAGGTTTCTAACTTACCGTTAAAGTTCTGTTCACCCAAAAGCTATTCATTTAGTCACATTTGTGCAATTTTTGCAAAATAAAGAGATAAGTTAAGTTTCAAATGCAGTGTCAATCTATTTTAAGGAAAAATCAACTAAATCAACTAAGGTTTCTAACTTACCGTTAAAGTTCTGCTCATCCAAAAGCTATTCATTTAGGGACATTTGTGCAATTTTTTGCGAAATAGTGAGATAAGTTAATTTTCAAATGCAGTGTCAATCTGTTTTAAGGAAAAATCAACTAAACACTGTTTGTATAAAAGTCAACATCGCCTGGAATAAAAAAACTTTTTCATGTTGGGTCATATTTGACTAAGGTTTTATTCAAAATATAAAAATCTGTATAGGTTGTAGTCATCGAACTTCAAAAAAGTTACAGAAGTAAGTTACACAATCACAATAAAGTACTAATATATACATTCTTTTCATACTTGTGCATACGCATACACAAGCATACATGTTCTTAAACTCAAATTACTGCCGGGCCCACAGTTTCAAACATAAAATAATTACAAATGGGTGAAAAAACAGTAGTTTATCGCGTGGAGGTGTGGGTACGGCTAGAGTGGTGTGGGTACGGTGGAGGCGTGGACGTGTGCGTCGCTACGGGTACTAGAGGTGAGAACGGGCCGAAATTATTTGTCCCTGATTTTCCGGGCCCGTTAAAAATCGAGGTCGGCCCGGCCTGGTCCGTTCAAAATCAGGTGTCTGCCAAGCCGACCCTGGTACCCGCGGGCTCAACTGTTTTACCTGTAGTACCCGGCAACAAGTCATGCTTCATTGACAGTTATATAGGTTCACTGTGTTCTTTAAACACCAATGTTCTTATTGGTTACTTCCCTAAGGTTTTTGGGTTATTGGCTGCAGCCGCAATTTACTCTTATTAGCTCAAAATTATTATAATAAAGGTAGCGTTCAAAGCTGCTAGCCACGCATTAATGCGTTTGTATCGCATACAAAATATTGATAAAAGTTCGAAAGTGCACCATTCACTGTCAAGTTCGTTATTTTTATGAACTTTAGTACTAGGAATTATCTCTAAAAATATTAGCCGTGCAGCCAAAGAATGAACGTTTTATGGTCAACAAAGAGTGTACTTTTATATTGCAAAACCTGAAAACGTGGAATACATTGAAAACATGGAATATATATGTAATCCAAATAAAATTACCAAATAAAACATCTATGAATTACGTCACTGCTTGAATCGTTAATATTATTGATAGTTAGTTACCTACTATGCCGCTATCAGCCTACGTAAGACTACTGGGATATTTTAGATATTGTAGAGGAAGTACCAAAATTTTGAGGTGAATACTCACTCAGAGCATTGAATGAAAACATAGATGCCGCAAATGTGTATTACGTGTGCTTAAATTCTGTGAAATACTAGGATTATGATGGTGTAATTCATAAATATCAAAACAAATTAAGGAGTAAGGTAACCAAGGGCGGAGATTCCCGGGGGGGGTGGTTATGACGGCTTGCATCCCCACCAAGAAATCAAGATCCGGGGATAAGAACTAAAAAAATTATGCTCGCCCACCCACTATTTTTATGGATTGCGCCCATGAAGGTACCAAAAATTGGATGTTTTTTACTCAGAAAAGGGCAAATTACTGTAAAAGTGCCGCGTATTTATGTTTAGTGCCCAGCTAAACTGCAATAAAATGCCGCCACTCACCATCAACGGGGTGAATATAATCACTTTCCGTCTGCGAATATCAAAATTGTTCTCGAACAAAATTTTATAATATTTCAGTTTTATATTTGTTCGCCAACAAAAAATAAATATACTATTCGACCGTTTCGTTTATTATGTCACAGTTACATTAAATTTGTTCACGAACAGACAAGAGTCTTGTAACACAAAGGAAGTAAACGTTATTGAACTGCCTTGGAATGGCAATTTTAGGCTTATTATGAATCAAATCGCATTTTATATTTGGTTCGCCACAAATGGTGTGGGTTCTACATTGGGTATTACATAATAAGATGATTAGTGGGATTATTTTGAGTTTAGTTGCGCATAAATTCTCGTCTCAAAATTTAAACTTAAACTTGACATATCCTTGAACAAAAGTTGACTAACATTTTGCTCTAGTTTGTAACTAAAAATGTGGCAAATTGTGACATTTCAACGAGTGAACCCACATTTTCTAATATATTTTATATAATTAGATACACCAATTATTTAATATTTGTTCTTATATATTGTTTTGTTGTTCAAAAATTTGATAAAGGCTCAAATCTTGAGAATTTGAATGCACGAGCTTAAAATTTGAGCGCAGGATGTGAACACACCTTCATGCTATAGCGAAATCGTTTAAAACTTGTTCAATTATCACGTTTTTGTTGAAAAGACAAATACAAATTGACGTATTCATGGACCTAATGTTATAATAGTTTTCAATAGAATGGCACATTCCAGAAAAGCTCCGTTCACACCTGCAAATTTTTATTTCAAAAATTTGAACTGAAAATATAATCAAAATTTAACAAATTTTGAACAAAAGTAGATCAAAATTTGGCTGTGCCTTGTATTTATTAATTTGGCTAATCGCTTTGTTTCAAAGATTGAAGGAGAATTTGTGCTAAATTTTTCAAAGTTTCTTCTGATTTTGGTTTGTTTTTGCAAAAGTTAAAGTTAGTGTTTACATGTTAAAATTGAAGAGAACCGCAAAAATTTTGGGAAAAATTCTTTCAACTTTTGTACCAACTTTAATCAAATTTCGAACTAAATTTTTGTGGCTAATAATTTGAACGTGTGAAAGCATCTTAGTACTGGTAGCAAAATCATTTGCTAAGCCACATAAGTAAACGAATTATCGTCAAAAATGCTAGGTCTCTCTCGCGACTGGCAGCGTTATGAACCATCGATTTAGTCGAGCGATCGATTACGTTATGAATATCTAAAAAGCGCTATGACCACTTAGTGACTGAAGCGCTGAACTCACATAATGACTGTTTATACAAATTTTGCAACTAATTTCACTTGTATAAAAATTATGTAGGGATTGCATGCAAGGTTGAATTCGGTTTCAACCATTTATCTTAAGTAGGCTGTAAAAAATTTACAACGACCCACAGTCAATAGTGACTGTTACAAATTCGGGGGGGGGGGGGGGGTGGGTGGGTGGCCGGATATGCAACCACTCCTACCCTTTTCGGCAAACGATGGTAATTTTTTTTCGATGTTGGCATAAAAACACTTGTTCTGGAGAAAACTGTTTACCGAAAGGGGGCGGGTGGGTGAGGTCGTCAGGGTGGTAAATTCATGATTTTGAAATTTTAAGGAATTCACAATTTTTCTTCCCGATTTTCGACAAATTTTTCCTAAGCTTCTTTATTTTTATCAATTTTACCTCAATTTTTGCCACTTTTCACCCATTTTTGGAAAATTATCCTCAAGTTTTCCGCGCACGTCGGGCGGACGGATGGTGTGAAGAGCTTTGGCCCTAGTGTCATCGGACAGACCAGGCATATGTCAAGGTCGCAAACCTGCCGGGTCGCAACTCCTCCTTTCAAAAATCCTATATCCGCCACTGTATAATGATATGGTAACCGGTTCCAACCGAGCTACCTAGTTTTATTAAAAGATGCGTTCACGCGGTCATACTTTTGTTTTAAAATTTGTACTCAAAATTTTAAATTTTTGTACAAAATTGGTATCGACTTAGTATTAAAAATATAGCATATTGTAATGGTTTAAAGTTTAAGTTACAATCTTTTGAGGTAATATATCCTCGTGGTTGACTTGTCTAAAAAGGTATTCTTGAGTAGTTTGAACAGCGTGTTCAGGCTATAAAATTCACCAAAAAAGCAAAAAATGCGTTCAAATTTTGATGAAAATTTAAGCCCTTATTTTGAGCTAAAAGTTTGAACGTGTTAGCGCAGCATTAGTTTGCCTAGTGGAACCAACAATTATTTAACAAAACATATATATATTTTCTAACTTAAGTCTAACTTAAACCTAATATTTTATAAACATATATATTTTATTTACGAATATTTTTACATGATATTTGTTGTGTTTTTGTTGTTATAACTGTCCCAGTTTCAAGTTTCAAGGCATGGTCGATTAGCTTTAGGATATATCACATTTTTTGAACACAAGAAGAAAAACAATACAATTATTACTGGCACTCAAGAACGACTACTGTGTGAGTTCGAGACACCATAAAAAAGCGAACCTCAAGCAGCATTAAAATATAACGAGTAGAGCGAGGTAAAGCTAGGTATCCAACAACTTTTTTGTACCACGTAGCAATCTATTCAAATCTGACAGCTACCATGGGCGCTTAGAAGTATTTTGTTTTCTATACATTTTGTTAACTTTAGTGACATTTTTATTTACATATATATTTTTAATTTAGTTAGCAATACGTAACTGAACGAAGTACACAACATA
>JASANE010027596.1:0-20130 GCA_030248225.1 Trileptium ribeirensis
ATGAACAAGGTATTTTCTAATTCTAAACTAACAGTTACAGTAGCACACATGCAGTGCCAGATATTGAATTCTCAGCTACCCTTGGGACTCGGTATCGAACACTCGAAAAATGAAAACACGGCAATTTTGTATTCTTGCAATAAATGTGTCCAAAAATCCCCATTTTATAACGCATTTTTGGAAGAACACTGGCACATGTTGGACAAAATCGCTGTCGCAGGACCTCCCAAAAGGCATAACTACAGTATCATATCTTCCAACTGGGATTTAATCAATATATTTTCCGGAAAGTCATGGTGCAATATTCTAGAAAATAATCTCTAGATTTAAAAAAATACTTTCTAAAACTTTCGAGAATATTTTGTAGAATAGTAGAGATTTGGTTAAATAATTCTAAAAAAATCTCTAAATTTCTAAAATACTGGAGAATATTTTCTAGATTTACAAATGTAGAGAATATTCTAGAGAATTTTCTCTAGTATTCTATAGATAAATTTTCTAAAAAACCTAGAGAATATTTCTAGAAATTTTATAAATTTAGTCGCTGTAATTATAGAGAATAATACTATTTGTAGAGAATTACCTCTACAATTCTCCAGGATATATCTAGTATTCTAGTCAATCAGTTTTGTGTGATGTCCGATCCAGTTGTGGATATATATAGGTCCGAAAATACCCTAAGAATGAGGGGACATAGAGCTTTTTATACTACTGCATACGTAATGGCTAATATTTGTTCAAGTTTGGTTGGTACATAAATATGTCTAGTTCATTTCATAAATGAAAGAGAAGCGATAATGAAAGTGTTTTGATGTTAAATTAGCAGCATTAACTACCAGCAACCTGGGCAGCGCTTTTTTTCGGGGCGGCACTATGTGGTAAAAATTTTGTCCAGTAAGATGAAAACCCCATTTCATAGTAGAATCATTCCCAAAGTTTTGTCTTATCATTCATAATTCAACAGCGAAAATGTTAAAATTAACAACATAACCAGTAGGCTAAAATAATAGACGTAAATTGTCAGGTCCAATGGAAGTAGGGTGCATTGAATTTTAATTGGTAAACATTAGATACCTTTTAAGCGATGTGAAGTGAAAGCTAAATGTGTCTTGTCTTCCTGTGTAATGTGCTGTTAAAATCGAGAAAATATTCTTACCATAGAATATTGAATATGAGTATGGAATATTGCGCCGTACAAGTATGATATGAAGTAAATATACGTCAGATGTAACCAGAAACTTCTTATCAGTACTTGAGTGCGATATAACCCTTAAATTGAAAATATTACAAACAAGTCAGTAAAACTTCAAGAGGTTATTTACATGCTGGAAGAATGTAGCCCCGTATACCCATCCAAAACGTGCGGAACCTTAGTCCACCCTAGAGTGCATTAGCGTGCATGTACATTCCATGGCGGGCCTACATATTTCTCCAAAATATGAGCCAAATCGGTGCAGGCATATGGGAGTTATCGAAGCTCAGGTCAAATTTCTAGTGGATCTCGAGAAACAATGGTATTTTACGCCATTTCTCTCCAGCGGAGGAAGATATGGGGGAATTTCTTGCCTTGTATGTATTTTACATTTGTGTAAATATATAGTAAAAAATCGGACCAGTAATTCGAGAGTAATACAAATATTAGCCAAATAGTGAAGGGGTCTGGGGGCCCCAAAATTTAGTTTTTCCTCAAAATTTCCCAACTGATTTGGGATATACCATTAGTTTTGGATCATTTTTACTAGGCCTAAATACACATAAACTGCGAAAAAATTTGACGCAAATGGGTTGAGGCGTTCGAAAGTTATAGCATTTAACCGAATTTTTGAAATCTCCATGCTATAATACGTAAATGACTCAATTTTTATGGTTTTACCTTAAATTTTTACATTGCAGCAAGATATCGAAATTCCCTGAAATGGGGAACCTGAGGACCTTGATAAAAACACACATATTTGCTGTGAAAATTTTAGTCAAATCGTCCAAGGCGTTGTCGAGAAAACTGTAAGAAGAACCAAAAAACAATAACTACATCAACAATAACAGGACAAGTAAATAGGTGATTTCCATATATGGAATTAAGCTAATAATCACTGTTAGGTTGACCCTACCCAAGTTAATACCGAAAATTAATTGGATGACATTTTTGGAATTGCTTGCAATTAAGTTTATAATGACTTCAAACGATTAAGTGTACGGAAACCATATGACACTGACTTGGTTTAATTTTCCGCAAACTAGCGAGATCATGCGATGAGCTTTCTCGAATTTTCAGAAAAAGTTCAAAAGTCATGTCTGGAAAGTTTTAAGAAACGCTGCACTAAAATCCAAACCAGTTTTAAGCTGTACTTAAATTATAGAACAATAATGAAATGATATTCCCAATTGGGGAAAAAGTTAATAAAGTTTCCAGCAAGCAGAACCACAAACTCGTGAGCTGCACTGTAAATTTACGAGAAATAACAGAACGACCAAAAATCATCAATTTACATAAATTTGTAGGGTTTACCCCATATTTCCAGCAATATATCGAAAACCCTCACTTCAAGCACATAAGGGCGTTGATATACACAGGCTGCGACAATTTGAGTCAAGTCGGTTAAGCCGTTCCAGAAAAATTTGAGGGCCATGTTGGTGTTGGATCACATCAATAACAGCAGTCACAGCGATTAAAACATTAGATATTTATTAGGGTACAATGTAATGTAAACTGTGAAAGTTCGAGTCTAGTACACTCAACCCCACCGTATACAACTCTAAACTATATAGAGTTGCACAAGTATTTTTAAAATACCCGGACCGGGAATTTTCAGTCAAAAATAGCTGGAATACCCGGACCTGGGTGCAACTCTAAAACTATATATCTACCTTAAAACCTAAATGCGTTGCCATTGCGTAACTTTAGACAGAAATTAACAAATGTAACACAAGTGATTAAAATCAAACAAAAATGCTGTACTAGTAGGCAGGTGGTGAAGTAAGTCAACAAACGCAAGCATATAGTAACAAAAATTAGTGTTAACACACTTTACGTTAGAATTTTTAACATAAGCAGCCGAATTTAGCGCACACTTTTAAAAATCATTATTATTACCAATCAAGCGTGACCCAAACAATAAAATTTCATTAATCAAGCTTTTTGTGTAGGCCATATCAGCTTTGCCTGGTAAGGCAAAGTAAGGTAAGGAAAAAACTGTAATTATACTTATTAATGTGTACCAACTTAGAGGGCCACTTTAGAGTTTACCTTATATTTGATTGACGAAGCGTAAGATAATAGTTTTAAACATAAGATATTATACTTGATAACATTCATAACAGGACAAAATATGGTCTCTCCGATAATTTATATCCACAGAGAACGTACCAGGTACTACCAAACATTATTTCACGGCGCCAAAGCCACGCTGATGGAGGTACTACCGTCTTACAATGCCATATCCTGGGTAATTACCACGTGCACAAAACACGCTTCTCCCCACGCTAATTACCAGACACACACACACACAAACACACACACACACACACACACACACACACACACACACACACACACACACACACACACACACACACACACACACACACACACACACACACACACAAACAAAAACACACTAATTGGTAGACACGCACTTTCAAGGTCAAATCCTCTGATCCTCAATCCTCCATCTTGAGGTCCAACTGCTCCCCCTATACTACTTACATTAATACACAAAGTTTGTATCATGTTAATACACCGATTATAACTGTTGGAATTGAAAACCGTAGGTCGCAGCAACCATTAATTCGCCGTATGCTGCTACGTTAGGTTGAAGTGTTTAACAGTAGCGCAATGATGATGTGTATGAAATTGCGCAAGTGAAAGCTCAATGACTGTGACTAGTAGTCCATTGTAGTCTTTCTTCGAGTCTTCATTCATCATCATCATTCTAGTCTTTATTCATCATACGATTTTTATTTTTAATTGATTAAGTCTGCACATCTAGCAGTAGTGCCCGCACTATGCTTTTTAGTCACTGTTATTTGGCGTAAAATTCGCCTTATAAAGCCCGTTTTTTCTTGATCTAGGCTCCTACAGTTTGGCCCACTAAAATTTTGAGCTGATATCTGACTTTACCCTATAAACTCGCTGTTATCTATAGCATATGGGAACAAACGTTATAGGAGGGTATTTTTTTATTTATTTTTTCCTTAGTGTGCTTATCCTGTTTATTATATACGCATGCGGCCAGAAGTCTCAGTGGAATACCAGGTGCTTCGGTGTGGGAGGGCTTCGGCATTCCCGGCTGGGGATGAACTAGTCAGCGGTGGGGGCCTCAAGAGTGTTCAGCGACGCCACGAGGGGGTCCGAGCGTCAGGGCAGATGGTCTTGCTAAGAGCATGTAAGCTGTTTATGCACCTACGCGTCATGAGACAATGATATCTTCAGAAACAAAAACTAAACTAAATGCAAACAAGGTGCAACAGGGAGTTTGGCTGCTAACATCTGTACTGATAGGCAGACATGGCGGATAGACAATTGGGCGACATTTCCAATAAGATGCCCTTCATTACATTGCGCGTTGCTCCAACTTTATTGCGCCATTCTCAAAGATGTTTGAAATGTAGCAGGTTCCTAATCTTAGTAAATTAGATCCAATAGAAGAACTGCAAAATGCCACGATAAATACACAGATCGCTACCACAATTTCGCAGATTCTGTTCACAAAGACGTTGTTCTTCTAGAAAGACCATTTGGATTCATCTTTATATCCTATTCCATGTGCCTTTCTAGTGGGAAGAAATCGAGAAAAAATAATAAATATTATAGCAGACGTATCTTTAGATTACTCAAGAGCCGCGCAGCAGCAAAGAAACAGTTAATAGTTATTGTTTTCCTAAAAGTAACCTTTATAAAGCTTTTCGTCAAATAGCGCTCCGCTGTGCAAATCTTCGTTTCTGCCTATCTGTAGCATGCATCAATGTGGATTACATTGATCAATTTTTCAAATTATTTTGACGTTTAACAAATGAAATTGAGCATCTTGAGCTTTTGCTCCTACAGTAATTTTCAGTTCAAACTGGAGAAAAGCAACGCAATTGATTGGAAACATTTAAGATTGCATTCTTCACATTTTAGTCTATACCTCTAGGCAGAAGCATCATAATGATGCAAAGCCCCTTCGTCTTGAACAAATTTCAATTATTGATAATTCTACCACGACGGCTTACTCACACATTCATAAATATTAAGTCTAATTTTTAGCGGAATCAATTGTTCAAACTGCTCAACAATTCGATATTCCAATCAGATACAATGAGCACACAAATCTGTACTTCGTGAACATTTTTCAAATATCCCTGGCCCTACTACGCTGGATTCCGACGAAACCGTTGTGTATAGGAAGTGCTGTAGGAAACAAATATAATAAATAGGGGACTGGCAAACATGTATATTATAAAATATACCATAATATAATATTATATAAAACATGTATAATATTATATTTTATTTTGTAATATTAAAATATTAATTTATATTATATATGTAATATATGTATAATATAAAATATGTATAATAAAAACAAATATAATAAAAATGACTGGCAAACATGCTTATGGAGAGGGGTGGGAGGGCTATAGTTAATAAACTCATGATGAAAAATGTTTTAAGCAAATTTATTAACATGTTGGATACTGCTTTTAAAGGTATTCTACTGCCGAAAACTACGCAAAACGCTGAAGTTTATTTTAATAAATTGTATTGTTTTAGCCATATATTTTTTATTAATATTGAGTTTTATTAATTTACCATTTATCATTTTTTTATTTTAAGCCACCATATATTTTTATTAATTTGAGTTTTTTAATGTATCTTGTAATAGATTCCGCCTCCAGATTGTGTTTCACGGCTCAATTTAACACTGCTACGTTTGGTAGTAGGTTGATTGTAGAATTATACAATTGATTGTCCGTTTTCATTACTGCATATTTTTTGTTTTGGGCGTTTTCCAATTAGCCATCTGGCATGACAAACCAGTTTTCCGTTGCATACGCCTAAGAAGACGCAAATACAACTATTTCAGCAGCGTCATACCTATTGCACATCTGGTTTTGTTTGTTACCGGATAATGTTTATGTTTAAAAACTATTTTAATCGAGTTATATATCACATCTATCGATATTAATTGTATTTTTTTGTTTGGTTTCTAACGGACACAAGACGTCCCATTTGTAACCACTTCCTTATGATCACCGGTGAGACTGTATGACTGTGTGGCGCCCCTATAATTTGTGATGCACTGACGAATTAAATACGAAATAAATGTCGTAAGATAACTGCCATGGCAAACGCATTGGTGGAATTGAGGATCATTATATTATCACCTCGTATTAGTGTATTTAAAAGCGCAGTTATATATGACACAGAACAGCAATAACAGTTCAATTTTAATTATTAACATTTGACTTTATATAATTATTTAGGCATCATTTACAATATGATGCATGCGCATGGTCCTAATTAACGCGTTCAAATGGGCTAGCTACTACATCACGCATTCAGGCCAGCTCAACTATGTAAGTTTTGAATAGCCTAGCTAGGCTATGCATTTGCCATCGAGTGTCGAGCCGGACTGTGTTTTTGTCACGAGGCGTTCAGCTGAGCCCTATAACTTAAGCCGGAGACAATTCGTTCCGCGACCATTACGTTTTACTATACGTATCTAAATAATGTCCCAAAAGCGGAATACAGCTTAAAACGTTAATTGTATAAATCAAAACAAATATATAACTTAAAATTAGTTAATTAAATCAATTATTAATTAATTAATTAAATTAATTAAAATTAAAATTAAAATCACTAATATTAGACAGCCACAAATATTGTAACAAACCCGGATCATAAACTATTCGTTACGTAGCCGAAAAGAGCTTTATAGGTACTATCAAAAATAATTTTTCACCGTTAGACCATAAGATTTGACACCATAAGAAACAATGTTAAGAAATAAAATCTATATACAACCGACATACACAGCAAGAAGCATGAATGGCTTGAGGGCATCAACTTTTAAAGAAAATATCATTATTTAACCGAACTAGCATCCATAATAATTTAATATTGAAAATAAATGTCTATAATGCAGCCGAAAGTAAAAAAGACAACGAACTTTGTCCAAATCTATTCAGCTAGAGGCAATGTTGGAAAGTCGACATTTTTTCGGAAGAGAACATCGATTTAAAGACAAAAAACATGGAGAACTTCTATGGTTTCAATTAGAGAACTTTAAATCGAATTTTATGCGATATATGCTTAGCATACGTTGCTACAACGATGCCTTATTGTGACAATATCTGTAAAATGTTCGACCTTGCGGCGCAAAGCCGGACATATGATTAAGCCGCCATCTGCTGGAAGCTATATTTTCGAAGAATATTGATTGAATTAGATGTTTTAACTGTTCGGCTATGACATCACTCTATTAATACTTGAATAGACTACAAATTGTCTACTCGAAAGTTGTGGATATCGTACTGTAAATATTATGCACCATTA
Source organism: Trileptium ribeirensis (assembly GCA_030248225.1). Taxonomy (NCBI): domain Eukaryota; kingdom Metazoa; phylum Nematoda; class Enoplea; order Enoplida; family Thoracostomopsidae; genus Trileptium; species Trileptium ribeirensis. The sequence goes on from JASANE010027596.1 coordinate 7,538, forward strand.
TGCCCTGTCACAGCTCGTATTAGACCGCTGAAGACAACGTACCTTAAGTTTTGTCGTCGGAATAATAGCATTTAGGTATGCTAGTTTTGCATGCCTCTCCTAGAAGGATGCTGTCAGTGTATGTGTATTCCCAACTGTCGTGAGACCTTTAGTGCACTAAATACAGAGAAATACACAAAAATACATAACGTAGAATTACCGAACTAAGATATTTCTGTCATGACTGTACGACGGCATTTGTTTACCTGCTAGCTTATATATCTTAAAGTTAAAATTTTTGGCACGATATTCCAAAAGTTTCCTAATTTGTAAATGTAAGGGCGTATTCAAATAATTTCATCCATGACATTTTGGTTCGCAAATTGATTATTACAGTTCGGTTTGCAAGCACTAAGATAACGAAACTTGGATTACCCAATACAAGTTTGACCTCCGTAGCTCATGAACTGTGAAAAGGCCATCCATCGTTGCACAACAACAGTACGCATCACCCAATACGTCATCAAATTAGAAGCACCATTTCATACGCAAAATCAGAAGTCAATGTTTTTATGTACAAACATGATTTGCGGAATTAATACTTAGCTAGAGGTAAGAAATTTTTTATTATATAGGATCTAAACTGTGAAATTTCATTTCAACCATCATTATTCAGAAACCAGTAGGCGTAAACACCTTATTGTAAGGCAATTTTAGTTTCGCTTATCTTGGTACGGGCATTTATATATAATGGCTTAAACCTTGCTAAATAACTTAGCCAGAGGTAGAATATTTACATTATATAGTATATAAATTGTGGAATTTCATTTGCACCACCGTACTTCAGAAACCAATAGGCGCATACAGCTTATTTTAGAACGATCTTAGTTTCGCTCATCCTGATATGGGGATTAGTGTATAATGGCTTAAACCTTACTAAATTACTTAGCTAGAGGCAAGAAATTATATATTATATGGTGTATAAATTGTGAAACTTCATTTCAAAAATTACACTTCAGAAACCATTAGGCGCATACGACAAATTTTTTGGGCAACTTCAGACTTCGTTCATCCAGGTATGGCGTTTGTATATTTTAGCTCAAACCCCTCCTCAGCAGATAAGTGAGTCCAAAATGAGTTAGTGAGTTCCGAACACTGTTAAAAAGTTTATTTTTAGCAACCCTAGATATAGAAAATTTTTAATTCATATTCCATTTTTGTCCTACGGGTATGAGTTATCCTATTTCCAGCACGACATTACATTATGGCATACCATGCCAATTACTGACTTTCGTTTCAGGTGAACACCCAGCAAACTACGGAGTAATACATTAGCAAAACCAATATTCTGGTCCAAGATTTATATATATGCTATAATTGATGGATTTGAAATGGAATAGTTGGTTCTATTTAAAGAATCTTTTTACTGTGTATCTACCGTGTCTGTGACAGGCAGACACTGCTCTGTTTATCCCGATGACACGATATTCAGATATTGCTGCGAAAGAATGAGTGAAAATTGAGCAAATGCTGCTGATTAAAGCATTAGCGCTAAACCCGACTGCCTTCCATTAGCATCTAGCTGCAATTGAATTGTAGTGAGTCCGTAAGCCCGGACAAATGGCTAATATTGGTATATGTATGATTACTCAACATATTAACATGTTATTCTAACAGAGTTATAGTTGTTTATGTTTTTCTAATAATAACATATCCAATCATACGGACATACAATGAATACAAACATTTATGGTTGCATGTCTGAACTGAAAAGCATTTTTACCCGTTTGCTACCAAAAGTAAATGGTTTATATATACTTAAATCTTTCATTTGAATTAAATGCTGGAAGCCTCAAGTCAAATTTAGAAGTTATAAAAGTAAGTTCATTTCACCCAACAATATCAGGACCTATTACAGTTCTTATAAATCCTTCTCCAGGCAACCCAAATCTAATTTAAATCTTTATTAATATTTCAGTAATTTGTTGGCGAAATATATCTTCACATTGGCGTAGCGTTAAATTCAATTGAGGTAACTCATTCGGGATCGGTTATACTGATCTCTGTCGCCACAGCAATCAACTTGCTTAAATGATTGTTCTGGATATGTAAATTAAGAGTTCTGATAATCTTTATGCGTTAAAAAAGTTTTGGAATAGGAATGAGGAGTGTATATTATTGCCTTATTTACAGGTAAAGGCGGCTCTCCCCATTGGACTTAATGTAAGTTTTCTAGCCACGTTATCAGCCAACGAGTCTAGGACAGTGATCCTTGACTCAGTTGATATTGATAGTCGCGCTTTGCATAAAGAGTCGTTTAAAAGAACTCGACGTTGCATCAAGATCACGTGTAAGATTATAAATTCCATTTTACATTGTAAATTCACTAAAACACAAAGTTTTGACATTCTATAATTCGCTATGTTCTCGTAGTTAAGATTATGTACTTGAGTACTTCATTTTATTAAAATTTCGTTGCACTTCGTGGCATCAGAAACTGATAAGTTTCGATATTTTCATAGAGCAATTTTAATTTAACAACACATTATATCCTCTCTTAAAATTTGTATGATGATAATTTCATACAATTATTGTGTGTTCGCTTTTTTTTCTATAAAAATTAACACAGATAAGGGCAATTGTATGGCGAACAATTCCTACATGAATTGTGTACCACATTGTACATTATCTATGATTATATCAACATAAATTGTAAGAAATTGACCACAATAAATGTATGACACTCTGTACATAATTTGTATGCATAGTAAGAATATATATGATTATTTAAATATCCTTTGTATGAATTTACACATAAGAATTCTATGACTTGTTACACATTGCTTTGTATGAAATTCCATACAGCATATGTATGATAAATCTACATGATTTGCATGAAATTGCATACAAAAAATGTATGATTATTTGCACATAACTTGTATAAAATTTAAGATAACAAATAAATGTTTTGTATCACGTAGTCTTTCTAAATTATACAATGCAGATATATCATGAAATTGAAAATCAGTACAAAAATAGCAATTAACTATAAACATTCATACATTAGGTGTATCTTATTTCATACAAATATTTGTGAAAATTCACTTACTAGATATATCATATTTAATACAAAAATTTGTGAAAATTCATACTTTAAATATATTTAATCTCATACAAATAAATATAAAAATTCGTACAATACATATATTATTTTTCACAGAAATATATATTAAAATTCATACATTGTATAAGTTGCATTTCATACAATTAATATTCAAATTAATACAATGCAGATATGATATTTGATACAAATATGTATAAAGATTCTTACATTATGTTGTATATGTCATACTATAAAGTGATAAATTTCTATCAGTTACAATTGTATTTTTTGTACAAGCGTATCTAAAAATTGAGACAAACGAACAAATTATAAAATTCCATACAAAACTGTTTTGATATCCATACTTTACAAATGTATGAACTGCCGCACTTAAAATGTGTATGTAAACCAGATTACACAAATAATGTATGACACTGTAAACATATATGTATGAGATATAATGCTAATTTTTAAAAGTGTCCTTATGGAATTTCATTCTGCGGGATCAGTTTTCAAACAAGCTAAATTCAACTATAATACATCATAACATCAAGAAACTTTGAAAAACCTTCTCATCGACCATATCTTGAACAGTAGACTTTTATATAATTCCATTTTAGACATACGTAATTGACGCCTTAATAATTATATGTGCGAGCACATTCGCCTAGAGCCTACACATAATCCCACTTACGGCGCCAAATTAGTTCCTCAAATTCTATTTTCTGTCGCTGTAAGTGTATGAAATAGATGATTCGGGAAATTGTTTGGCTTTTAATGGATTAATATTTGCTAAAGAAATTACAGGCTTTTCTCCCACGTTGTATTTCGCTCAATTTATATCTATTAAACTGTGGTGCAGGTGAAATTGTAATAGTTGATTACAAACATAAACTAATATTTTTTGATGCTATTCTCGTATTTGAAGTTTAAGGATTAAAATCTATAATCTGGCCTGATCGCTAGATCCTACTTCGTTTAGTGTCAAGTTGGGTATATTCTTAGAGTAAACCTGAAGAATATTAACCTTCAAGCGCATCGACGATTTGCATATGACGCAATTTTTTTTGTTTAAACATACAACCTAATTAGAGTTGTTCTCTTTTATCTAATTCGGCTCTAAAAAAATAAACTTGTGTGATATATTTGACACTGCACTTGAAAGCTCCTATATTTGGTCGAAAACAATTAGCTACATACTCAAGTTAAGTAAAATATCGGTAGCTTAACTAACCATGCAAGTTAACGTTCAATAAGGCAGTCAATTTAGTTCGAGAATGGCAACCTCCAAGTGCAGCGTTTGAATACATAATGCAATGTTTATTGATATTAAGTCAAGTTAGATCTATTGCAACACTATTCAGTAGATTTCTTTACTTCGACGTCGACACTTTTAACGTGACGTTTTCGTAATCAAAACATCGTCTGCCTGATATGACGTGTACGTTATAAAGCGCGAGCATTGTGGAAGATTTGTCTCTGTGTGATCACGCCATACCATGGTGCATGGTAGGCTGAAGGATGCAGCACAAGTAATGGTGTCGCGGACACCATGTACATTACTCTATAGTGTCTTCGACACCCTAAGTTTGAATAGTTGTTTAAAAAATTTGCTAAGTGAAACTTCACATTATCTACGCTAATTGATTGTATCCCATGAACCATGCCGTTTAAAGCTTTTCATAGGAAGTACATGGACAAAGCTTGCACTGTATAAACTCCCTAAAACAAAAACAACAAGATAGCTTCTTAATTAAGTTTGATCACGCTAGCTAGAAGTTGACGGTGCCCACGATACCGTACATAAATTCTGATGCTCTCCGAAACAACATATATAATTGCTTAGCGTACACTAGGGGTGTTCGGAAAACTATATCGTTGACGATGTTACGCAAGCTGTACGGGGACAAAACTTTCACGTGGGGGGCAACTTATAACGTAAACGCCGCATGACAAACTAATAATTAGCAATCAGAAGCAACTTAAAGTAAACAGTTCAGCAAAAGCAGACGCAACACGTTACGCACGTAAAGTGGATTTCCATGTGTACAAGAAGCGTAGGTACTAATTTACATAAACTAATTAAATCCAATGATGTTGGAAGGAGGCATGACACTAAACAATACATGCCAAACCAGCAGTTCAGTGCAGGCTACCCCTGAAGCCGCTGAACTTCCCCCGAGGCCATGGGCTACCGCCCTCCCGGAGGGTACAACTCTACCCTACTCCCCGTCCCCTCCCGCCTCGGAAATTTTTTGCAACAATAGAGCAACATAGGCGATTTTTTGGGAAACATTGGGCTGACATTGACAAAAATATAGGTGCCGTTGGGGGGGTGACGGGAGGTCGTCAACTTTAAACTTTTTGTCTCCACACCCCTAATAACCTCGCCGGGCCCCAGAAGCCTCGGAGCTTCGGATTGTATATGCCCTAAAACCCAACTTGTTTATAAGACTCAATAAATAATTAGCTGAAGTTTGGATATCTGCGGTTTCAGTATGGTTCAGAGCAGCGATTATAAAAAAAATCCCTAGTGCTATTAAATTGACCACTCAGAAAGTTAAAGGAGTGTAATGCATGGCTAAACGTAAGCTGCGCCCTTATCATCCATCCTTTTTTGTCAAAAGCAATTGCCATTCAGTTGTACGGATTCCTCATCCTTTTTCATCAAAGAACAAAAATTGGTCCGTTTCATATCTCATACGCTATAATTTGAAAATGTTTTAGAAAACACATTGGTATTTTTGGAATTACAGGGCCGATTTGCATTCGCTAATGGAATCATAAAAATGTTGACATCGGATACGGCTGATGGAGGCAGAGTTTTGTTCTCTAAACAACGTTTTGTTCATGGTGGCAAAAGAGGATGGTTGGAGACGCATTCCTGATTTTACTCTTGCATTACAACGTTTATTAATCAACAGTTTCTTGTTTTTGTGTCATGATGTAAAAAGCTTGATTTTAAAAATTTAGAAGTGTCATCGAATCGCCTGTAGGTTCGTTTTCGCAGTAACATCATTGTTTTCTCAATCTTCTAAACTCATGAAACCAAGCTGAAATCATTAGTTATCGGTGGCGCACAACGCCGGTGGGCATCCGAGCTTCACAAAAGAGGAGTCTACACTGGGATCGTCTCCACGATTTCATATGGTTGCACTTCTTTAAGCTTTGTTCTACGCACAGATAAACAATTCTCTACCAAATACAACTTGAAATGTTAAAACTAATGTTATTGACCTACTATCACATACAAAGCAGTATAATTATATGCAACGCTGCATAGTTCTATCGCGTAATACTAAACGTGCCAGTTGAAGTGGTTCGATTCGTAGCCACTGTTGGTAACTGGAGGATTTTCAATTTTACTAGCAATACGTTGTGTGTTAGTTGCTGCTTTTAGTTCAAGTTCACGTATTGCTTGTAGTGAAATTTTAGGTCTGACGATATGATCACGCCCAAGTCTTTCTCCGATGTTTTGTTAGGAATAAAATCATCGCCCAGGGTGTACACGTGACACGGGTTTGTGCGTCCGAAGTGCAGACAAATAGATTTATGAACGCTAAATGACATACACCACACTTTAGCCCACTCCCAAAATGAATTTACATCGCGTTGCGGGTCAGCGATGTCAAACTGTGTCAGTGATGAGTGTGCATGAATACGGCGAAATAGTTTAGAATTATCGGCAAACTTACGAATTGCGCCTGATATCCAGTCATCGATATCGTTGAAATATATCGTGAAAAGAACAGGTCCTAGTACTGTACCCTGGGGAACACAGCTTTTAACCGTTGATCAACTGGAACGATAGAGAGCGGAAAAGTCGTCTGAACAGCGGCACACGCGTCTAAAATGTCGCTGACATTTCATGGTCCAAGCGAGACAGATTTCGTTCAATCGGTATCGGATTTGTGACATTTTGGGTGATAAATCACTGAAGTAGCATAAACGCAGAATTAGGTGCATGACCCGTGTGATAAAAAAAACCTGCTTTGTCAGTTTATCAACCCAGTTGTGAGTTTACAAAGTAGAACGAACTTTTTGCACAGTTGGACTATTTAAGGCAAAGACACTAGCATTGTTTCAATGGCATACCGCAGCTTTGAGGTTGGAAAGTGATCGGATTTCATAGACATCTGGACTTTTAATTTTTTCTTCATTGTGATATTTTTACATAAATTTAGCTTCATTTTTAATTAGTATTCATTCCGGATTTATATATAAATTAAGTATGAGGTAGACGAATAGGCTGCAATCGCTTTACTAGACATATGGAGATTCGGAGCTTATGGCGAACCAGGGTATCGAGTATTTATGCTGCGATAGATATAAAAAACCAAATTATATCTTTTAACTGTTCAGTTTTGTCAGAATTACTATTTTTCACAGCTTTATTTGAAACAAATAAAGCGTCTTACTCATTGTCTGCTTGTAATCTGAAAGTGTACGACCTACTGGCTTATGAATTATTCGTTCGTTGTACTACACCGACACGGCACGTGGCTTAACGCCTTTGTATTTTTGCAGTAAGGTAATGTAACAACGCGAATAAAGCTACAATGCCACGCTGTCACATACATACCGTATGCTGAAAAGAGGCCCTTGTCAATATCGTGTGCTGGCTATTCTGGTAGTTTCTTAAGTAGATTTCTGTTTAATTCATTATTGAGCATAATTAAATGTTGAAATAATAAGTGGACTTATGAAGTTGGTATTAATCTCGAATATTTTTGGCATATAATAATTGAGTCAAAGTGTTTGTACGGACATCGGAGATCTCAGTTGTGGCATTACTTGTAAATCTTATTAAGTTTTAAGCTTTTTAGCCGAATAGACTAGTCATAGAAGCGCAGCGCCCAGCAGGCTAAATGATGATACTAATGCCGTTGTACACAGGACTCACAATGAGCCCTGCGGGAGAAATGGGCTGGAGAGCCAATTGCACGACCGAGATTTGGTTGACATGAATGGAATGGCCATTTTTGTTTCGAAGATGGTGCCCAGGAAATTTAGTATTGGGTAGATAATGTAGGAAGCAGTTTATGTGGCCGTAACGCTGGTTATATTTTTTTCTAGACAATCGCGTACCACATAATATGGGATCTCAAGTTCCTCGCACGGTAAGTCATTGTTAGAATTTAGTGTTTACTTAAAACTTTGCTATTTTTTTCAAAACCCAAAACACATATTATTGCAAATTGCCTTTTGTAAAATGTGGGTAGCACTGTCTGGTAGTTCAAGTATCATTGTTCATACAGGAACGAATTGTTCCTTTCAACCGTATAACGAAACAACACCAGGTTGCTGAATATGACAGTGGTTTGATCAATTCAGCGAGCTGCGGTGCGTTCTGAAACTGTATTTGATTTTACGAAACAAAGTGTGACTTGCGGAGGCGTAAATTAAGTCGAGAACATTAAAACATGAACTTGACATGTCAGTATAAGCAATCTCGAGTGTATCTCTACAGAGAGCTTGTGACACATGAATTGCCTCTATTGTAATCTATGCAACGCTTTTGTAATTTTTAGAATTTAAGGACAACTGCTACACGTGTAAACGTTGGTAAATTTTATTACATAACAACATGTATTAAATTCAATAGTTACTACTGGAATAGCGTTCATCAGCGTAAGTATGGCATTCAATAACAGGGGAGTTGCGTGGATTTGTATACGGCTAATGAGTAGTGGTGACACAGTTAATGCAGGGATATGTTGTGGAAGGCGTTATCGTCATACTGACTCGGCGCAAAAAATTTACTGGTATTGAGATCAACTAAACAAATTTTTTTACCCAAAGCACAAACTGTATTAAGTGGCGACTGCTTATTGTGTAAGCCATTTCCATTGTAATGCAATGCCACGGATAGAGATAACGATTTAAGCTAGTTGTACATCCCAACCCATGTGTGGAATGCTTATTGTGTAAGCCATCACCATTGTAATGCAATGCCACGACTAGAGATAAGGAATGAAGCGTGTTATAGCATCCTACCTAAGTGTGGACTGATTATTGTGTAAGCCATTATATACCATTTTAATACAATTCCACGAATAGAGATAACGAATTAAGTGGGTTGTAGGTCCCAACCCAAGTGTGGAATGCTTATTGTTTAAGCCATTACCATTGTAATTCATTGCCACGAATAGAGATAAAGAATGAAGCGGGTTATAGCACCCAACCCTAGTATGGATTGGCTATTGGGACGCACATTAGTTAAATAGCCATCATGGATAAATATCTTTATATGACGACGATTAAAATACGAATGTCGATAGGTAATCCTCTCGTGAAAATCTGACACTGCTGCAGGTACGACAAGTTAGAGTATACAGAAACCAATCGTTCACAAAAATCACTCAGGCAGAGTCGATAAGCCAGCAGTACTTATATGTTGGGATCACTAGTAATAAAATTAACGAAACGGGCTTTTGCGTTAAATTTTTTTGCAACTTTAACGGGCTGTGGTTTGCGAAACGACTTATTAGAACGCTGGCAGCAGAAAATGCTTTGAAGTAATAAATTATGTTGTGTCACATTTTTTACAGAAATGTCGCTGTCGGCGGTGGTCTGCTGCTACTTGTTGCCGAAACGATGTCCGAAAATCGAAGCTTGTTTGCCGGAGTCCCGCATATGACCGATACGAATAAGCCTAAGTCGTACTTGCAGTTCGGCGGCCGGGTGCTGTTGATTTTTATGCTCATGTCACTTATGAAGTTGGAAATGTCGTTCGTTCGCGTTATCGAGGTAACGTAGATTGTAATTTTACCAAAAAAATTGCGAACGGTGATGAGGGCGATCGGTAATTGCTATTGCTACTCGCAGCCTTTTAGGTGTCCCAGAATCTTGTTTTTGTCATCTGACAGCAATGGTATAATAGTTGCTTCTCGACTGAGGGAGTGTCAGCTTTTTCTATCTCCTCTCCGGAGTTAACCGCGCCGCTTCTTCCATACATTAAGATGTTGTGACTTGATTTTGTAGCTATTTAGCCTGATTACAAGCAGTGTCACAGTAAACACGGGCGTTAGCGAGGAGCAAAGATATCCGGCAGTGAACCGGAGGAATTAGCCTGAACCGGAACTGCAATTTTTAGCCGGACCCGGAACAGATTGGTCTTACCGGTTGGTAAAAATAAAATAAATTATTAATGAGCTTCTTGTTCGTTGGGGGAACGATGGGCATATAGGGCTATTTAACAGGTGAAACGCGTTGGTTTCATTGGTTTAAATGTTCATTGGGCACATCGGTCACCCCTCTGAGGTGTTGCATTACACTACGAATGCAAAATTTCTGGAACAAAATTGTGATATTTTTGTCAATTAGTTGTACGTTGAGTATTATACTGGGTATATAGATTTTTGTGGCAGCTGTATATGATGAATGTAATTGTACTTACAGCGAAAGCAGCCAATTCGACAAATATTATTCCAATATTTTTTCAATTTAGAATTGTTTTGATACCTGTGGTGATTTATAAATTTCGAATATTTCCACACATGGTTGTTTTGAAAATATAACGTTAAAACTTACAAAGTCATACATGATGAGAGGAAAAATCCTACTTTGTGTAACCGCAAATTTATCTACCTGTACGACGAAACCAATAAACGAGAACTATTTTCAAAATTTATCAGCTCATGAGTTAGTCTCCTTGGGTTTTTCAAACTTCCGAAATTATATCTGGGGGCTCCAGGTCGCACCCCCGATTACCTGGGGATCCTTCTCTCAGTCAACCTGGGGATCATAAAGTGCTTTGGTCGTCAGAAAACATCAAAAATGTTTAATTAGACAACTGATTGTAATTATGCTTCCTTAAAGTAAAATTTTAGTGATTTTAGCCTCTGCCAAGGCGAAGATTTGGTTTTTAGCCGAAATATGGAAAAATTAGCATATTAGCTTATCTCCAAAAATCTCGTTGTTTTAGCAGGGCAAGACATTACCTGGGGACATGAACTGAGGGAGGTCGAAATTTACCTAGGGGACATGAACTGAGGGAGGTCGAAATTTACCTAGGGGACAGAACTGGGGGGGGTTCGAAGTAGCTATGGGTCCTCTTCTCTCCCTCTGTGGAGTTGAGGAAAAATCGGTGTCAAACTGTGGGCAACATTGATTACGTATATATTAACGTGTATAGTGGGATTAACTGAAAATGTCATAGTTATCGCATAATTATTCTTTTTTTGACAATAATCCTTGCTCCCACATAGCAAGTACGTCTTATCTTTGTCACATTTGCGCGCAGAAACCACTAAAATGTACTGAAAATTTACAGCCACTGTTTCTATTAATGTCCTTCTGCCTTCTGTGTCTTTGACTGGTGTTCAGAGAGAGAGCTTAGTATGGAACCTCGAATTATGCGACAAACCCATAATAACCACGCTTGAACATTTTCCCTCATTGTCGATTTATTAGTGTTAGACAATCATCTCAGTCAAATGAAATACTCCAAATTGCTTTATGCTGCGGTTTCACGATATGATAAATTAACTGATAAAGACACACTTCACAGTAGTTGTTTGATGCAGTATGTTAAGCACAAACCGTTGGGCAATCGTACAGCTAATCCTGGACTCATGAGTTCTTCAAAGGTATAGATACGTTTTGATAAACAACGTTATCTGTATGTGTATTATCAACTGTTTAGTAGCGATGCAGAAAAGGCTGCTGGGAAATTAAAAACACCAGAGTGAGCACAAAGAAAGCCAATATTATGTTTTTATGTCTAGCAAATAGCACCAAGAACAGTGCTGCACTTATGGATTAGCTTGTTTGCTAATTTTGACATGATATCAAAACTTTTAATATATATTTCTCTATATATATTAAAATCCCTGGGCTCTCCATTCGCTAAAAATTTTGCCAGGGAGCATGAACCGGGACCCCTCTGTTTCCGAAATGGGGGGCACTCGATTTTGTCAGGCGGCATTTTTCCAAGAGAAAAACGGTTAAAAATCGTGTCAAAAACACTGCCAAAATTGTATAGGGAGAAAAGACGATTTTGAAGGAAATTTTGACAAAATTTGGGAAATTTTTGGCTTCAGAACGGAATTTTAGTACAAATTTTGATCAAATTTTATGTATATATACTTTGGACCGATTGGAAACAAAAAATTTTCGAAGAGGCGGTGAACCGGGGGAGCCCAAAATTTTGCCAGGGGGCATGAACCGGGTGAGGGTACCTGTTCTGAACCGGGGGAATCGAAAAATGGCAGGGGGCACCCGCCCACCGCTCCAATTTGGAGATCCCAGTGTACATATACTCAAAAGACATGAAAACACAACTCGGAATCCAACAATAATTAGCCGGAACCCACACCAGTAATCGGAACGCGAATTTTATCGGAACCAGAATTCTGGTTACTCTCTGATATCCGGGCGCGATTTCATATTCCGAATATTATCCTTTACGTCGGTATAATCCATATAACCTAACATTGCATTTCCTGACCAGGTGCAAAATATTGCTTGTAGAGAACGACAAAGCACTGATTTGAGAATACTGAAATGT
>JASANE010027597.1:0-22543 GCA_030248225.1 Trileptium ribeirensis
CGCCCCACCGTATCAAAACCTTTCTTTTACAACATCCTTTGACGCCCAAAATCGTCTGACCACCATACTAACAACTGGCTTTTCTGGTTACCATCGGATCAGTGAGTGAAAGTACGCGTGTTTCCAAGTAGTCTACCCATCTAGGCATCTGACGAGGCCAAGCGGGTCTCGACCTGACCAGTCACCCCGCTGCTATGTCACTCATTTCCCTGTTTTATACCGTACCACAGAAATTCAACACAAAATTCTGTCAGATTGTACCAACTCCGTATTTGAACCTTGGCCACAAATAGGCCTCATTCCACTCGCCTGCTCCTGGTGAGTACAACGATATGCGGCGGGTCTTTGTCCGACTTTCCGTTAGCCCGTTATAACCCGCCAAAGTGTCCCCAATTTGGCATACCGACTGAAAGTGGGTACAGTCCAACCGAAAATTTAACCCCAACTCAAAAGTAGGCAAAACGCCCCTCATCGCATTCGCCACGTCGAGACATCTTCAAAGATGTCCGGCGGGTCTCCGTCAGTCGCCCTGTTAACCCGGGACGGCCGACAACGTGCCCCCACCAGTACCGACACTCTCTTTATCAGTCGTGATTTTAGTGCCCCTCTACCCGCTGCCGATAAGGCAGGGAAAACACCCCTCGTTTGAATCGCCTTTCCATGGCGAGTTCAACGATGCCCGGCGGGCGTCGCTCCGCCCAACCGTTAGAGCGGGAAAGCCCGCTGAAACCCTGTATGCTAATACATGTCGGAACCCAAAACCGGGTTTCGACCCGCCACTGCGTCTACCCCCCTCGTGTTTGCTATCGTTCGGCCCCGTTCTTCGTCCTGGGACCGAATTTCGCCCCAACCCCTCGAAATTTCCTCGGGAACCCCCTGTCCCGACTCCCTTCCCGTGCCCTTTCTTTTCCGTTTTTCCTTCTTCTTTTTCACTCTCTCTAACCGACTTCTTTGGTCGGTTGTCGTTGCTGCTGTCGCCGTGGTGGTATTGTGTGTGTATGTGTGTGTTGTTGTTGTTGTTGTGGTTGCTGTGTGGTTGTGCTGATGTTGTTGTTGTGGTTCTGCGTGTTTCTAGTGTGAACTTGAGCGACCTTTCTGTCGCTCAGGTCGCCTGTGTGTCTCATGTGTAATGTGTGCTCATGAGTATTGTATGTGTATGTATATATGGATATAGAAATATACAAAAAACAGGACGCGTAGGGACAAGACGTACAAAACGACGTTAAAGTCATGAGTTTTACGGACGGACTGGACGCATAGGAATAGGAAAAAGACGGGGGGTAGGTTGGGGGCCCTCCCATGGGCTCCGGAGTCACTGAATAGGGTCCGGCAGAGATCAAGAGATACTTAAGAATGTGCTGCGCCCCAGTACACGAAATGAGCCCGTTCTTGCCTTCGGTTTCCCCCTCCTGGACGTCTAAAGACGTCCTGTCGGGACATTTGAAATTCGGCTCGGAATGCTAGGAATGTTTGGCTTTATCTTGTAAGCCAACATATAAACGTGCAAACGTTTGCACGTTTATCCATGGATAGGGCGACAAATTTTAGCCCCACATGGCCTCCAAATAAGCTTAGTTAAGTGATGAATGAGGCAGCTAACTCGCCAAATAGCTGGAATTTGACCTCAAATCGGCGAGTTAGCTGGGGGAAAATTTGATGACCAAGGACAATAAGACACAAAAAGATAGATTCCAGCTTACTTCAAGCATGTTTATGTGCCAAACTTGGGTTTGAAATTTAAAATTTGACGGGTGATTTAACCGTTTTTGTGGGACATTTGGAGGATAACGACCAATCTAAGTTAGGTAAGAGGCCTCAAAGATCTGAGTAATGGATTTTGGATAAGTTTCTGACAAGAATTTGGGAATACAGATGGGGTAAGATCTGAGATTTTGGGAGAAAACTCCCAGATGGTCGACCTCCGAGTATTCGGAGGGTTCAAATTTGATGTCGGCGATTTCGATTGAAGCCGACTCTCTCTAAAGGGGACCCAGGGTTTACGATAGCTGTCAAAATCAAAATCTTTGGGAATTTTCCGATTGGGCGCCCGGTTTTGAACTCAAAAAAGGGGCGTTGAAAGAGCTTCTCCATTGGATAGCGACAAAATCGCTATCTTCCAATATAGTTGAAAATTTTGAGGCGACGACTACCGCGTCGTCTCTTGGAATCAGTTCGACTTCGGCAGCGCGGAGTTCGGTCGACTCTACTGACCGGCTCCGACGCTTAATTTTTTCTAGTACAGTTTCGTGATGATGTTAATTCGCTTTCTTGTGCTTTTTGTTCTTCGAGTTTGGGATGGAAATCGACGACCGGAGGACCCGCGCAGACATCTTCCGTCTCGCGGAAGGGGACTAGCGATTGCTGTCCCGGACCAAAAAGTTAGGAACTGAACCGGCGTAAGGGTTTCCCCAGAGTACAATGTAACAGACCATCGAAGTTTACTCAGTCTGAGCATGATTTTAGTGTCGGTAAGTCGACTGGACGCCCGTCGGAGGACGTCTTGCTTTCTCATGCTAGTCTGTCACCTTTTCATTTGGCCTTTGACAAACCTCCTCTGTCGAATTCCGTTTTGGGCACCTCGAGCGATTGCACAGAATGTACTAAATTATAGGCACCAAAGTCGAAGTCATTCTGATTCCCCGTGGTCATAGGTAAGGCAAACCAAAATGGACGCTTCTCGTCCATGTTTTACATGAGGCATTGCTTTTGAGTTAGGGTAGTAGAATTTTTCCTGAGCCGACCACGGTAATAAAATTTCCCCGACTAGTTATAGGGATAAGCTTACTTGTTCATGTTTCTGGTTTACAAATTTATAGTTGAGTGGACCGTTCGATGCTCATGCCGCTGCTTGAGCTCGGACTGATGTTGCAGTTAGGGACGGAGGACTAGCGTCTGTCGGGCTTTAGGAGGCCCCAAAATTTCAATTGTCAGTTGAGTTAAGAAAATTTGGGGAAGGTAAAAGACTAAACAAATTCTAAGCGAATCCTGCTTGAGCTTAAGCTTTTGCACTCCGCAAGGAGCAACACTCATACATTGTTTGAAAGCTGGCGTCTTGTTTTATCTCTGACATGTTCTATCAGGCGACGTGTTTACCACTAAAGGTTATTCGAAACTGGTATAGCGATTAGTTCCGAACGCCCGAGACCCAGCCAGCCCCGTGACACTCCCGACCAAGTACTGGTAAAAGACACTACTTCGGAAAGCCTACTGCGAAACTGCCTCGACCAGGCTATTAAGTTACCATATCTCATTGTGACAAGAACACGTGGTTAAGCTTCACGGTAACACGTAGGAAATCACCTCCTATTTGAAAAAGAACGGATGACCTGGTTAGATACTAAAATCGGCCATGAGCAACGCTTCCCTAGGCACGATAGGGTGTGCAATGTTCAAAATGAGATCACAATACTCCCATTTTAATAAAGATAAAATCGCGACCTTTTGCGAATCGTTTTGTCCCCAACCCGAGCAAGTGCAAAACCCCGTTTTCTTATCAGAGCGACTTGATCGCTGAGTTTAAGTATTTTTCTATTTTTCCACTGGTTGCCCGTAAGGCTATGTACAATGTATGCCCTCGCTTTGACTTTGGCTGTTTTCCTCTCTCTCCTTTTTAAATTTCCCTTGTTAGGTTTCGATCCTGCACGGGGAATCCAAGCCCGCTGCAGAGATTTCTGTTTTATCCACTCGACTATCGAGTTCTGGTGAAATTTATTAAAATTTTAGTGATAACTCAACTGCACGCGTTCGATAGTGCAGTTGAGACACTGTACAATTTCGATGTGTACAGTGTAATAAGGCAATAGGATAAGCGATAGAGAGAGGACGGCAAAGCGAGAAAAAGTGACAAGGGAAACAAAGGAAACAAAAGGAACAAAGCAAAAAAAGGAAAGAAAGGCACCAACCGAAACAACCCCAAAGGAAAAATACTAACCCACCCCAGGCGAAACGAGTCCGAGTTGTAGGACGGGCACGACGATCCGTCACAGCAGTTAACAGTGCGCCCTCGGTCACCTAGGAAATCGCCAGAGATAACCACCGCCCGTGCCTCTTATCTATTTAGGCGGTCGAAATAGTAACCTGGGGCGTCACCTCAAAACGATTAAAACTCTGTCTCCTGCCGACCTAACGTAGTTCAAGTGATACTCCGCCACCAAAATTAACCGCGTCACCACCGGCCTACCGGTTATAGACTATTAGGACTCAAGATAATCGAACTCCAGGCTGGACTGCTCAAGTTGCTGAGACAACGGCAACTGGAGGATTAACAAAGAACCTGGCCTCGGGATGGAATGAAATAAGTGACTTGTTAGAGACGCTAGGCAGCATTTGCAGGACAGGTAATGCACGCGGACAGCATTTTAACATCTGACCGCGATGTGGGCGACTCGTTGGTTGAACCATAATTGGTAGCCTGTACTCATTGACGACTGTAAATAATCGGTTGCCCTGACAATGTAATGATGTGTACCATACTTGATTTTCATTTTCTTATTCTGCGATTGAGTTTTATTTGGTATGGTAGGCCTATGCATTCCCCGTACCCGGACTCATGCCCTGTCACCGCCCCTTCCCCGCCTAGTTCTTCAATTGCGTGCACCGCCGCGCGCTATTAAGAGCGAATTTCGAAGCACGCCAGAACGCATAACCCGAACGACAGCTGACTTAGTTAACGTTCGACGTGGAACGCCTCGGGTATAGATTTTGGTCCGGTACTACCGGGAACGCCTTCGCTTGCGCCATCCCTTTCTCTTTCGCACTGCTGGACAAGGGAACGAATGTTCGGACGAGCAGATTAGTACTACCATAGTTTGTATTTATGTGCGTATCCTACTAAATGCCCTTTGTTAACCGACACTGTACATGACTTTGAATAAACTCTTGAAACTAACGTGACGTGTCCCGTGTTATTGGATTCTTAGCGTGATAAGGACGTCCAAGTGGACGGGTCGACCCTTCGGGCCACGGCTTGCGGACGCAAATACCCCAAGCCCTGACACGAGCGGTCCGCCGCCAATGTTGACCTTTTGTGTAGTGGTATTGCGGCGAGAGTGGTCCTCGAATTTATCTAGTGAAATTACTCACGAAATATCGCACTCAAGCCAAGGATAAAATTTACTAGAAAAACAAAACATTATCACTATATATTAACACAATCAGGTTATTAAGATGTGATCTAGGTAGTCCGACGTTAAACACTCAGGGACCGTCGGAACCCTGTGGGGGCCATATGGCTACGACAGATCAAGTGTTCTGCTGAGGATAAACTACGTGAAACTCAAAATTTACCTAGCAAAACCAAACCCTTCTTTAATCTACGCTAGCCAAAACAACTTCCGTTAGGTTAGGACAGGGAATATCGGTTTGACATTATGACCTGTGAGCAGGTTTCGGTATCAACCTCCCTGGGGGACCTCAGTGATCATACCAGGATACTAAGCACGTGCGCAACCAATCGGGCGGGGTCGAACACACCCCGTGAAGCGCGCATGCGGCCTGCTAAGCTCCGTAACTTCTTGGGTCTGACCAAGAAAAGCGGCTAAAATAGAAACTTAGGGTCCGCCCTTGAGGTTATGATAGCCGGGGTCGTATGGGCATGGTGTTAGGAAGTTGCACCATGCAGCTGCGTCACCGTTATTGCACATGAAATATATTTGGAAAGCGGGAAGTTGCTAAATGTGACATGGCCAATATAATTATAAAAAGTGTAAACATCTAACACATTCTTTGATTTGATTTTACGCATTATAACTATAATTTTAATTATCATACATTAAATTTATATATTCGATATATTAAATTTATATATTTATTATGTCGAATAAATAATATATTATTATATAGTAATTTTAAAAACCTATAACAAAAACTATGGCACGAAGCTGAAAAGTGCATAAATATTATTCGTATTACGATTGTGTGACAAATTAATTAACATTTCTTTTCCAAAATCTCTCCGTCCTAATTATTTTACAAGTCTTCGTATACAACACGAATACTTTACAACTTTTCATGCATAATGGTTCAAGCGCATAGTTCCCATCATGCGTCATTTCGGTACTTTAAAAATCTACAGATAGTAACACGTTGAAACATGAGCATTTTGTACAAATAAAAAGCCTTCCTACAGCTATTCTTTCATGCAAATTGCATAAAACAATGCGACAAGGTTGACATTCCGTATAATAAATTAGCACATTGAAATTACGAAATAAATCTGTTGAAAAAATAATAATGTATTGTCTTGATACCAAAAAGACATGTCACCTGAATTGATTTCTCCGCAAATAATCCACTTCTTACTTCAGCAGGTAATCCAGCTGATTCTTTGGTGTATTTGCTTTTGTTTGATTTTGTAGCGTTTTATTTAGCTATACAGAAATGGAAATATACATACAAATCTCTCGTTTAGCAAAGACGAACGAATATCAATAAATCCGAGAAAAATATTACGCTGAACATACCTTTACCCTTCAGCCTCAAAGTGGTTATGAATTGGATTTGTTAGTTTATTATATTGCGAATTTAGCAGATAAAAGCATTTAATTTGTCGAAAATATTACAATAGAGGATTTATCATATATTATACTGAATGAGAGATCACCTAGGATAACTCCGCTTTATAAAATTCTTTAAATTAAGCTGATGTAGAAAATCGCATTCCAAGCTAGGCGAGTGTGACAAATTTGACGTTCATATTGCATTAAACGTGCTTTAGGTGGTGCAGTATGAAATTGCTAAATGTGATATATTAATGGCAGGTTTATTTCGGCGAAGGCATTTATCCAACAAAAAACTGTTTTTAACTGTTGACTGCCTGAACAGGACAGAATGACAATATCATATTCTAAATTGAATTCATTCATGCACACCATTTAAGAATCATTCACAGATCACAATAGATGTGGCCTAGTTAAGCAAAAAAGCTCAATAAGCGCGTAATGATAAAGTAAATGCTGCACCTAAACCGTTGGATTGGGAACATCACTTAATTTTTGAATTCGAGTGGAACGAGAATTTTCAATTTTGGCTCTGGAGGGGGTTGAGGAGGTCCTGTGTTTGTGTGTGTCGCACCTGGATATCGATAACGGTTGGGCGGATTTTGATGCAAGATAGCTCATTCGAACCGCAATGTCGATTTAGGTGTGTTGACGGAGCCCGATTTTTGAATTTTTGCCGTGGGAAAGTTATGGGGCAAAATGACGTCATTTTAGCCCATTTTCCGGGCACCCCCACCAGTTTTTGCGACTTTTGTCAATAAGTACACGAGGTATCCGCAAACTAATAGGCCTATTTGAATGTAGCTTTACCAGGGCTTTCCAATGATATATAACAAGTTTTTAAACTACTTCCCAATCTGGAGTCTATAAGCTTATAGTTGGCGCCAAATTTCATATTTGGTGAAAAGTCGTGGGACATGCACCTAAATGTGTGTTTTTGTTGCTTTTAGTGTCTTATATGGGGTTTTCTGGGCAGGTAAACTCATGGCAAGCGTTAAAAATATTGTTGGGCAAATATTTTTTACACTTCTGGTTCATACTTGGCATAAAAAATGACGTTTTCGAAATTTTTGGTGAGAAGTCGTGGGAAAAGCACCTGAATGTGTGTTTATAGTTGCTTTTAGTGTCTTATATGTGGTTTTCTGGGCAGATAAACTCATTCCAAGTGTTAAAATATTGTTGGGCAAATATTTTCTACACTTATGGTTCATACTTGGCATAAAAAATGACGTTTTCGAAATTTTTGGTGAGAAGTCGTGGGAAAAGCACCTGAATATGTGTTTATTGTTGGTTTTAGTGTCGGATATGGGGTTTTCTAGGCCGACAAGCTCATTGCGAGCGTAAAAAATATTGTGTGGCAAATATCTTTCACACTTCTGCTTCGGGGATTGTTCTCGCCACTCGAATTCTGACACGAAAGCGAGCTACACTAGTCAAATAGTTATGATACCGCTGTGCGTATCGAAACTGATATGAAGTAAGCGCATCACATACGAAGCAAAAATATTTGTCAAAATTTTATAATCTGGTTTTATATTTGTCAGTTTTATCTTTCGGATAAGCAAAATTATTTTAATATAAAATCAGTAAAATGCATAAAATGTATCTATAACCAAAGAATGACAATACGTATCAGATAAAATACAAAATAAAATGCAACCTAAATTCTTCTACTTATTCTTAGGTTGTAATTTGAACTAGCCGTAGTTGACAAAGATTTAGCCCTAAATTTTTTAAACTGATTTAATCCCTTAAAAGAGAACAGAGTAAGAATTAAAATTGTTGTACAAGCGTGGAAAGTGCGGTGTCCAAATTTTACTTCACAACAGAAATTAGATCCCAGTAAGCTGTCGGCCATGCTATTCCGCGTGGAATAGTCAATTTAAGTTTTGGTTTGGTTATAGGTAAAGAGCTTACGATGACACGTACTGCGGTATTGTTCCTACTAGATCAAACATAAACTTGATAAAGAAATTAATTAAAGTACAGTAAGATGTTGGCCATGCTATTCCACGTGGAATAGTAAATTTAAGTTTTAGTTGGAATATAGGTAAGTAATGGATCATTTACGATAAGATGCGTGCGCCAGGGCGAAATTATGTCGCGCGTCCAACACAACTAGTTCGGGTGAACTATAGCTTAGCTGGACTACTATGGTACATTTTTATAGCTTAGCTAGTCGTAATGTGACAAACAGGGAGCTTAGCTAGGATCTGCGTGACAAACGGAGCTTCCGGCTGAACTGTCAATTAAGAATTTAGCATAGACCAAATACAAACTTGACAACAGTAATTAATTAAAGTACAGAAAGATGTTGGCCATGCTATTCAACGTGGAATAGTCAATTTAAGTTTTAGTTGGAATATAGGTAAAGAACTTGCGGTGACACGTACTGCGATAGTTCTGACTACTAGACCAAATACAAACTTGATAAAAATAATTAAAGTACAAAAAGATGTTGGCCATGCTATTCAACGCGGAATAGTCAATTTAAGTTTTAGTTGGATTACAGGTTAAGAATAGTTGCGGCTACTAGGTCGAACATAAATGACATATTAACGACAAAATGCTGCTGAATTTGGCTGAAAATGTGTTTTTACCCCGATTATTTCGAACATAAAAAGAGGAACTGGTATAAAGTCAACAGTATATGCGCAACTATTGAGCAGAGATACCTTGAATATTTAAAATCACTGTAGGAACTATTTGTTAGTTAAATGGTAGCAGCAATACTAAGATGATTTTGTCTAAAAACAAAAGAAAAATTTTGGTCATCTTTTATTTCAAGCCATTACTGATAGCAACAAAATCTGCACTGCTTTGTACCAGAAAACTAGGTTTTGGCACCACAATTGATCAACGAAAGAGATTATTCGGGTTATACTTATGCCACTATATACAGTGTGTACTTGAAACATTTTATTACAAAAGAACAGCTAGAGACCAAGTTAATAGTAATAACACAAAAATTCGGAGATCGTTTAATGTTGCAAAAAGGATTTGTTCAACCTTATGCTTGATAATTGGCAGAGAAACAGATAAACGATTTTACTGTTCTATATCAACGTTAACGCATGCCCTGATAAAAATGTAATCGCTTTCACCGATGTGTTACTGATTACTAAATTCTAGGGATTGAACATAAACACTATTTAGTAGTGTATCCTAGGAAGATACATGAGTAATCTGTCTTAGGATACATGCAGAATATAAACACATACAGTACCTTGAATTTAAGTGATCCAGTGGCTCAGGTCGGTAATACTATGTTACTAGCTTCACTCTTGGATATCGTGCTAAAAATTCTAGCTGGATTTGCACGCTGTCCATTCTATTAATAACCCCAATTTTATTATTACTGGCCATAAAACTCACCATGATATCGGCGTAGATACATGAGTCAAAATGAGCTAATTTTGTACAGCAAATAAGCGCCTATAATGAAAGCATATATGCTTTACTGCGAGGCTCCTTCGGGATGTATGATTCGGGTCAAATGGGGTTTTTCACTGGGCTCATAATATTCAAAAACGCGAAAGCGGCATTTTCTCCCCAACCGCGCTCGAGCTATATGTGTGCTTTTGGTTTTATAAGTAAAGTTTAATTCTTATAATTATTAAAATTCAGCAATCGTTCATCAGATATTAGTGCAGTTTACCCTCTTCCTGACTTAAATATTGACCGATTGCAAAACACGTTGATTAAACTTATTTAATTCTCTTGTAAAATATTGTACAGCTTACGGTTTCTGGTTTGTATTGATGTCAATAATAAAGTAACAGGTAAATAAAATATATAAATTTGTTATATCATAGATAATAATGCACACTGTACATGAGGTAGTGGCTTTCAGAGGCTAAGGGGGCGTAACCCCCTTCTCCCTTCTTTAATCATGAATGGTTACTGTG
This sequence comes from Trileptium ribeirensis, assembly GCA_030248225.1. Taxonomy (NCBI): domain Eukaryota; kingdom Metazoa; phylum Nematoda; class Enoplea; order Enoplida; family Thoracostomopsidae; genus Trileptium; species Trileptium ribeirensis. Next base: position 10,406 of record JASANE010027597.1, read on the forward strand.
ATAGGCATACCGATGATGTCACAAATACTATGTGAGTTTTTCGCATTGTGTTTTATCGAATTATTAACCAGTAAATTAAACAGATAAATACTTTATTCAGAACGTCATAAATTATTCAAACTATATGCTACTCAACACATAATTCTGTGGACTTGAATTGTTTGAAACTCGAAACAAAACTAAGATACAACAAGTTATGCTGTTTAAAAAGAATGAACAGATAACCGTTTTATATCGAGGTTAAGTTTAATTTCGCTTGTCACAGCTGTAATATTCCAAAAATCAAAACCATGTTCTGCAGATATCGTATATTCACATTCTGCTGAGGCACATCTGGGTTTAACCCCGAATTGAAGCAGTTATGCATGAGTAAACTTATGGTGCGCCCCCTACCATCCCTTTTTGTCATTAGCGATTGACGATCGGCTTGTTCGGCGTACCAGCCATCCGTCAACATAACAGAGAACATTAAATTGGGGTTTTGGGCAACGGGTCCAAAACGTTAAGTAACAGAAAATTGCCCTATTAACAGTTACTTCACGAAAATTCCACCGTTTAATATTTTAAAACCTGCACATCACATGTTAAGTTCGCGAACTGCACATATTATCAATAATAAAACGAAATGTGTTAGCGTAACGAATAAATGCGGGATACCAGTTGCCTCATTGTGCGTTGTGAAACGAATTTGTGGCCCAATAGCAATTAGTTGCATTGTATTAGCGAACAGAAATAACACCGTTTTGCAATCAGTCGCTCTGCATTCGCGAACGGAAATTTTTGAATTTGGAATTGGCTATTGTAATAATTTTTCTCGCCAACAGCGTTTTGTACATAGTGTCAAAAGGGGATGGTAGGGGCGCAGCTTAAGTTTACTGATGCATTAGACCTCCAAAAAATATCCATATGCACATCATCAAGTACTTCACACCATTTTCACAGCAACCAAGAATGCGCAATCAACAGTCCGAATGTGTCACATTGAAATATCAAACAGCGTAAATCTACTATTTCAGTTTCAGATCTGTCTTCGCCAATATACATATATATGCTACCTAAATTTAACATAAGGATTATGCGCGAGTCTACTTTAGGTGCGTACTTCAAGGCTGTTGTCTTGTCAAAATCAGAAATTGATTCGTGCAGAAATTAGCGTTCACATGTTTTGCGATTGGTATTCGCATATTTATGACCGCGAACACGAGCTCTGCGCTGTACGAATGGAATTGGCGTTCGCGTACAAGTGTTCATTTCGCACCACATTCATCAAATGGAATGCTGAATAAGAAAACAATGTTCGCGACTTGTATGGAGTCAACAAAATGTGATGCCAAACAGTGACCGCGAGCAGCGCCTGCGCGTTGCTCCATCGCAAATCGTGAACGCGTACACAAGGGAAAATCGTGATTTGTTCTCGTTGATCGCTTTTACGACAAACTTCACAATAGAACAACCCGGGTGTACGTAACTAATGTGGACTCAAGGACAACTTGTTCCTACACTATATTCTGAAACCGTGTGCAACAAAATAGCTAGCTGGTTTTTTGTTTTTTTTCAATTCCGTAAGCAGCGCTTACATACTGAGAACCGTTTCAATGGCATTACGTTGGTTTCAAATACGAACAGCGCTTAATTGTTTAATTGCAAAAAAATATTGACAATTCTAATGTTTATTAGAAAGTCATGTAAGATTAAACTAACGAGCGACTGTAAACTAAACCGGTTTATTACCATGGAATGTGTTTTCATTGTAGCTGGTTAGTAAATAGGTATACGTGCGTTAAATTTTACTACTGGTAAGTTTGAAATAGTTTTATTTCAGCTTAAACTTAATAAATTTTATATCCATGATATAGTAACGTTAATAGATACAAGAGTCTGCTTTCGCTAAACGTACAAATTTCCTATAACTATACGACGGTATATTCAATGTCGTTCTCGTGTTAGCAAAGTTGAGCTCAAAAGTATTAACAATCTGATTATATTTTATAGCAACAAAATTTCTTACAGAGATCTGCTTATGTATATGTATGTAATATTCGAAGTACAGAAATACGAATATTGAAACGAAAAATAAATGCTTTTTGCCTACACGTTAATTTTCTTTCGACTTATGAGTATTGCAATGAAAATGAAATCCATGAATGTAGTTTAACATATCGCCACAGAAATCTGCTATGTTTTTATTTTGTCGTAAGTTTTGACGGCAAATCCAAACATGCTTCAAGCTGGATGTTTCAAATATTATATTTGACATTTATATGCTGCTTAAACAGCTTTAATGTACCAGGTTTCTTCTGTGAATGCCTGAACGTGGTAAAATCTAATACACTAGTCATTTTATTATATTCTGGGTATTGTTCTGCTCTTTGATTGTGATGCAACAAAATCAAGACGCATCGTTTCAATGCAAAGCAGCTGTGCATTGTATTAAAACATTTAACGCAGAGTATCAAAAGTCGAAACCAATGCCACAGCCTGACAGCTGATACAATAAAGAACTCCGTTTATAAGTTAAAAAGATTGACATTTAATAGTAGGGATACAATGAATCTTCGCCCATAAATAGTTTTAAATTAAGCCTTAATATTCTTGTGACTGAACGCTGCTTTAGTTTTACTTTATGGCTTTAAAACAAACGTTTGACATTATTACCGTATATTTATCAGAACATGAGCCTTATTTGAACTTTACGCCCCTTAAAGACTGTGATAAAAAAGATTTGTATTTCAAACTAAAAAATTAACGCTGGAATCTTTGTTTCAGAACCATTTTTTTGCTTTGGGTGTTGTTTGTGTAGTAGATAAAATTTACTAAAATCAAAATCATACAGTACAATCCTCCTATAAACTTGGTCGGAGGTTGACCGAGTTGACACTTTAACGATAAAAATATTCAGGCAAAGATATAATCCACCCAAATTTTAATCGAAATATGCAATCAGTGACCCAGAAACTTAACTGTAACTTGATGTGGAAAGAAGATAGCAATATTTTGGTTATGTTTATATGACGATACTAATAACTAGAAAGTGAAACTTGAGGAAATTTAGTTGTCTGCGTACGCCAACTAACAACTTGTGCATTTCCCAAAAAGAGAGGCCCAGGCCTTACGGGGAAAGAGAAAATATGGTTCCCTTTTGAAACACAAAATTTTAACTTTGCCTGATTTATACATAGCTTCTTAAACGTGGTCAGCTGCATTATATTAACATTTCAAATTTACTATCTCAAGTTACATAAGTTAACACATTTGCCAAATTAGTTCCAGAATCACATACAAGAACAGTAAAGTTTACTATGAATATAGCATAAAAGTTAGATTTTTTATCTTCCATTGCTCCGATAAAGGGGAAAATGACTAAATCATACTATACATCTGATATATCATATATATCATGAAGATTTGAGGCAAATCATTAGATCCACGCCTGGATATAGCTGTATTTGCAAAGTTCGCAAAGATTTTATTCAAATCTTTAAAGTTTTGCGGTGTTTCCTCCTAAAATCGCTTTGCGGAGTAAAACTTACGCCTTATGAAATCCACCTGAGATCATGATAAAACTGTACTCAGATTTGTCTACTACAAAATGCTGCCATGTTACAGGCGAAAGTGAATGATAATTACCTTGGCACGATAAATATAGTCGAGTAACATTTTTTCCACGGAACTACATAAAATTGTAAAACCCGGCCGTGCAATGTCTTAAAACAAGTCATATGATAAAAATTTGTCACATAGTTCCCTGAATTACAAGCTTTTTAATAAAATTTTGGGAATAATTTCAATAAAAATCTGATGTGTATACAAAATAAAAGTGACATATTATATGGTGTATCTTGCTCGGAGCAGTATCTTCAGCAAAATTTAATGATTTCGAGGTAATGAGTATCTTTGCATATCTGTAACTTGTAATAGCATGTTCGTGTTTCTGTCTTTGCGCTCACGAATTAGGGAATCCAATCGATTTTTGCCTGTTTAAAATTTGGCACCGTCTAGTATAAACCCATCATCAATTATTTTGTCAGTTATCTTTAGATTATAGGTACCAAAATGTCCGGGGGCGTACCATATACGGTTCCAGCGGGTGCAGGTGCAGAGGGAGATTGGCAGGTGTAACCAGGGAATCGTGTGTATAATGTTAACATCATGGAATGTTTTTAGCCGCGCCCAGAAGAACGGGGTTAACAAAACCCGGACGTGCTGCCGAATCGTATTATCGTTCTAGTGCCTACAGTTGCCTAAACACTGCAGGGTGAGTGTATTTATTATTAATGCTAGATGTATGTACAATATAGAATACGTAGATATATATTTGGATACTATTTCCTTACACCTTCTTAAAGTTACAAAATATATGCATTTTTAAGCAAGAATGCTCAGTATACTGATGGGTCTCCCAGATCTTAATAAGTTATTCGATTCTGCTAAAATTTCATATTAGCTGCTCGATTTATTTATAGTTCAGTCTCCAATTTGCAGCCTTTGCTTCTCGGCCTGGCGGTGATCTTTGCGCTCATAAAATATTATTATTTGCTTTGTAATCCTCTTAGTTCTTGCTACATAACTTCATCATTTATTCTGCATTGTGCTGTTGTTCGATGAATTATCAGTAGCACCAATATTTTTATTAGTATGATTGGCCGTGGCAGTTTGGCTTAGATGTTATGGCTGGTTTAGATGTTGTGACTACATACCTATTGATATTTCACGTCTCCGCTTGCAGCAGTTGTTTTGGCCGTGATATTATATTTGTATTAGTCTTAGCAAGCAAATTATTGCGACTATTGCTAGTTTTTTCATGGTAGGTAGAGCTCAACTTTGTTTTGTATTACGCTTTGTTGAACGAATAAAATCCACATATTCATATTTCAATTTAGGGTTTCGTGGGGATCTCGTGATGTGGCGAGGCGCAATTATGTTACCATGTACCGTTATTAGTAACAAACCATTTAGTCAAACCTGGTATTTTACGTTTTTATATACAGATGCATATCTTTAGGTTGCTTCGATTATTTAAAATGTGTGAGAAAACGTGGGTTAAAAATTTTGTATAAAGAGTAACGCATTTGACACGTGGGAACAGTTGATCTTGTCTCAACTATATTTTTACACAACTTCAGTGTACTCAGCTGGGTAAAGCTAGTGTTACAGCTTCATGATACCATGTAATACTTATATTTTAAATGGTAATAACATAGTGGCAATCTATATTTTGTTTTTTCTTCTTAGGGTCTGATTTGTGGGTTCTCTAGCGCTACGTTTTGATTTCCGGAATTTTCCAAATCTCCACGCTTCCACGCAGCCGTGGGATTTCGAGCATTAAACAGGTTTCATTCTTAACCGGCACAACTGTATAAGTACAAACAACAAAAAAACTTATTAGTCAAGGGGATGTATTACTTTGCACTACTGTGGGGACACAGTGATATTTTTGGTGTTTTTTATTGTGTTAGATTAGTAGCGAAGATTGGGATAAAATGTTAACAAATTTTGGTGCATTATCGAATTACATGCAAAAAAAATTATTTATTTTTTTTAATTTTCGTAGAACTTGTTGTTTTAAATTTCAATAAAATTATTATCTTTGTCGTTGTGCTGATATCAGATTATTACATGCTTCACGAGGACCGTTTATTTTCTACTTGTCAACAAAAAATGTGAGGTGTCCAATTCTAATAATGTTTAACCGTTTGAATCTTACCCATGTGTAGTGGATAGCACGTCTACTGTGTACTCAGAATGAGCCATTGCTAATTATCTACTCAAGTGCCATGTTTCTAACAAATCATCTTAGCCTTCGAAAACCTCCCAGTCGAAAAAATAGTACTTATTTCTAGCTCAGCGACTTAATTTCGTGATTTAAAATAGCTGGAAATTAAGATACGCAGTTTAGCAAAACCTATTCTATCAGTGCAATTATTTTTACAATATCTATGGTTTAATACTTTTTAAAAAAAAATCGGAAAAACTCAGTATTTGCGAATTTACCAGTTTCGGCATTTTTACTTTAAATCATTTAAAAAAATTTTTGTTATTAGTATAGTATTAGCTAAAAGGAAGTGAAGTGGCAAATCTGAGTGGAAAATACACAATAGGCTAGGACTACATTACGACAAATGGCCAAATTTGAGCAAATCCATCGGATGAAAAAGAACTTTTGGTTAAGGAAGATATTCCGACAGCAACTTGATATTATGCGTCGTTTTTATGTCAAAACATCTTTTCCATAATCTTTTATACACGACAGCGATGTTTTACCAACGCGATGAAGATACGCTTCAGGCGTAATTTGTCAATGAAACTGAACTTTGTTTTTATCCTATCGCAAAAAAATTGGTCCTACAGACACGTTATATTAACGCATCCACTGTCTTCTGATTTTTACCAAATGTCTAAGCGATTACCTTATTATACCCTAATTTTTCCCGTAGATCCGACAGTTGTCCTAATTGTTTCCCCAAGTCTTATTGAGAACAATGTCGTTGTTTGCTGAACCACCTTTTTTAGCAACGTTCTTAAACTCACTCAATTAGGTCAGTCACTTGCCGTGTGTTTACTATACGTAGTTGGGCAGGTTGACGCAAACGCGGGGGTAGATTCGAAGTAAGGTTTTATACCTAGACTAATGCGAAAAGTTTTATTCGATAATAGACAAAAAAATTGGTGTTGCTCAGCTTCAAATCGGGTTTTGTCGAAGAGAACGGCTGCTCGTTCTATGTTTATATTATAATTCGATTGCACCCCTATAGTGTGGCAACCGTTAAGTGATTTCGCTATGTGGCTTCGAGAGATCAGCAATAACTATTAAAGTATGATTCGTTCAGATTGTTCGATTTGGTCTGTTTTTGTTGCAAAAACACGCAGGGACTGCTCAGTAAAAATTTAATTTATCAAAAGTGAAGACAATCATAATAGATTTATAAAGACAGCTATTCGTCCCCTTCATAGTTAATTTCCTTTTAAATAAGTAAAATTTCAAACAAATGAGCACTCAAATAAAATTGTAAAACTGATTTTGGGTACTTAATGCGATGTTATCAGTCTGGTGTATGATTTTATGGCTGACTTAAAGCATAAAAGTTATACGAATTTTTCAAAAGCATTGCTTTAAGTGGACATATATATGGATGTATGTACACATATACACAGCGATGCCATTGCGTTAGTTGCACTAAAGCATTTTGCCCAAAGTTTACAATCATTGGCGTCACCTCGTCTGGGTACTTCCCCAACTGTTTACAATCACTAAAACAGTTTTTACCGATCTTATCTTATTATCTGTCGATCAGAGTCCCACAGTGCGGAGTTGCCTACCCCAAAAGTATTACAAATTTTCTGGCGACGTCCGTGTTGTGATTCAATTTTGACTTGGGTATAATTCATAACTGCTGCCTAGGAGCAATCTTGGAACCCACTGTGATAATTGTAAAGTTTTGAATGATTTAAAACTTCTTGACTACTCTTATGAATAAACAAATAAACCACTTTTTAGAGATTGCCTAAGACTTAGTTTCTAAAATTTCAATTTAGGATTTTTTAGTCATTTTAATTTTGGAAATCTGCAGCGAGATTGCCGAAAAATTTCTCGGAAACGATTAACATTAACAATGCTGTGTAACAATCCGTTTTCTGACAACTTAATATTTTCTTGATGATATATGTAAAATCGGAAGGTTTTTAACGTTACCATAGCTTTAAACTAAAACATCTTTTAGTTGATAATTTTTGTCTCGAACGGAGATAATCTCGCAACTTTCTGCGGTTTTGTGTATTTCCTACAAATAGTATTCTCCTTAGAGAACCGTTTAGTTGCTGAGTTATAAGCGATACCGACATTCGTCCACGATTCCTATTTGCACGTATCTTTCTACTCATTAAGGATGTACGAACGGATGGAAGCATGTTTGTTTTGTCTGTGTGACTGACATTCGACTCAAAGATGCTTGCGTGAGACCAAAAATACTTTCAACTCGGCCATGTCAACCATAACGTAATAGTTATTAGTGCTGAGGACCGGTTGCGAAATTTTTCTGAGCTGATTATACGTGAAACTTTTGTGGTTCCTTTATAGAAACTTACATTTACTGTTCAGACCTAGTGTTCCACTTTCCGTCTCAACGCCTCGCACGACGTATACATTGTACAATTTTTATGGAGTTCTTTCTTAGGTAGCATAAGGTATATCTCAGAAATAGCTTTTAACATTTTAGTATTATGATAAAGTTTCAAGTCCGAGTGTTGTTAAAAAAACTTATAACTGTACTATTGTAAAGAAAATACGGATGGAGCTACAAAAAGCGTGAAAACACGACACAACATTGCCACACATCTATTTCAGGGACATATAGCGTATGACTGACAGGTCATATTAAAAAAACTATAGCTGAGCTTAGGACATAGAAATAGTTATTAATTGTAACTTAGTTGTACTAGGTCTGTTTCCGTTCGCAGTAAGGGTAATTGATATATGAGCAATTCCTTATGTAACTATATTTTTCATTGTAAAAGCACTTAATAAATCTCACAACGAATTGTAATAAATTTTAGTAGTAATACTACGATAACCGAAGTCTTCCGGTTGGTAACGCTTGCAGTCGGTATTCGGTGTTAGCGATTCGATGGTTCGGTAAGTAAAAGTTTCATAAGTATCACGTTCTTGCATTATGCATAAATACGTAGCTCTGGCATGTGTGATTATCTTGATGGATACGTTAGACATAATGGTTGTACGGTGGAATAACTTATGTAACAGTACTAGTTGATTTTAATGTTTCATGAGAGTTTTATCTCCTACATTTTGTACTTGTTACATATCGGCTTATCTAACACCGAAAAAATATGTACTATGCGCATATCTGAGTGGCAACGCTAAATACTATATGGTTTGTTTTAACCGCCGATGATCAATTGTATTGTTTTCAAACTTTCTGAGCTCTGTGCTTATAATCAATATCGTGGCGGTGTATTAGTACTAAAATTCATTAACATGGCTATATTCAACGATTCATATTATGCCAACTAACCATTCGGAACTATTGACGTATCAAATTTACTTACAAAGTTAGAATATCAACTAGGGATCTTTTTGTAGATTAACATAAGCCCCAACTTACTGTTGTTGATTAAAAGGCTATGTATTCTGAAACTGTTTCCCTTTATTCACGTTATGTGTAATGGGTTCAAATACGCCAGCTACCTTTGCTTGGGGTTGCTGAGGCTTACTTTTACAGCGCTATGGAAGTTAATATAGCTGCTCCTATACTTGTGAGTATATATTGTATATAATATTCTTATAGTCAATGTTCATCGAAGACCATTGCGAGGTTAAATATTTTTCGTTTTTTTGTCTGTTTCCAATTTCTGTTGGTTAATTTAAGTAGATTATGGCTGTTTTTTGCATTATATATACTGTTGCTCATGTGGTTTCTATTTACAAAGATATGTATATTAAGCGTTAGTGGAACTCATCATAGCAAACTGTATTATGTATTTAATAGGACATAGTAAAGGCTGGTTTTATTTATACTGTACATAAAGCTGTTCATTTTGCATAACATATGACGCGTTATATACTTAACATATAGGTCTCTATGCATCATTGACTTACAGTGCTTATTCACGGTACTTTGAGCGAATAATTAACCGACTTACTTATAAACTACGGGATTTGGCTTGTTATCAGACTAGAGATATATTTTGATAATCCAGCATTTCGAACCGTATATACGGCTAGCTTATTAACTAATACATATGCTTAAATATTATATGCAGTAGCTGTAGAAGTATATATTGAATTGGTTTATTCTGTTTTATGCAAAGACATTTTGTAATTGCTCACTGGGGCACGTTTGCGATGATTTTCTAAATAGTGCCACAATTTTATTTTGTGTGCTGCTCGGTTGGACGTTTGATCGATTATATGTTATTTAGTTAACTACGATTTATTTGGTAATTATATACGGATTTTCTTTTCAAATTATGTGTATTATTTTATCTGTTCAAATAGTTGTCTCTAGAAAGTTTTTCGCTGTGAAGGTGGTATGCTTCACGCTAAAAGAAATCAAAATGTAGAATATTGCAAATAAGGTTCTGGTTTTGACTTTTGAGTAAGTAAATTTATACGAAAATATGATATTATTTATCACCCTAGTCTTCATAATAGGCCACTATATGTGTGATTCGCTAGAGTCTAAGCAATGTGGATTTCACATGGCGTGTTCTATTTATAATTATATACTTGATTATGTATGAACTGTAATGATGCCGATTGGGGTTTAGGAGTCTCTACACAAGATTACATTATCATATGTATATGTATATATATGTCGTTATTTTTATGTATGATCGGTGATATGTATTTAAATATAGAACTGCATGTATCTTGATTCCAAAAAAATTAATTAGCTCATGTGAGCACTTTTGCGACGTTTTACTAAATAATTTTTTGTGTACATATCTTTATTGTTTGACGAGCTTTTGTTGTTGTTTTCACAACTTTCCGATAAACGACTCCGTGTGTACTATAGATCTATTTATGCAACGACTAGTATTATTTGCTGGTTGACTTTACATAATATATATAGTTAATTAGGTATAAAAATAAAAGGCTTGAACATAGTTACCACAAGAGTAATATGTCGTGGAATAGTAGTTGCATATTTGTTCGTGCATGCTCATTTGTGGTGTGAGTTGAGGTTTTAGTTTAGCCGCAGATATCTTCGCTGTTTTGCAGTATCATGTCTTTGCTGCTCCAAACTATTCGATAGTATGTGCCTGTTTCTCTAAACCATATGATCATGTGGTATGAGGTATTGGACAACGGTTTATAATACGAGATGCTGTCTTGCTAATATTTTAATAGATAAATTTATACGTGCACCCATATTTTGTGCAAATTCGAAGCTTTATGCAGTTGAATTTCTAATTTTTGTTGCGCTGTATCTTGCAGGAAAACTGTTGAATGTTGTGAAGGCTGTAACTAGTTTCCACTAAACATATTGGCAAATTGTTCACCATTGTATTAACACCGATTTTGTTGAAATGCCTGTCGAAAGCAGAATTTGATCGACATTTGAAAATTTTTCGGCACAACTAGGTTGTTATTCTTTAAAAATAAAACGTTCTGGTTTGCTTTAAATCCATCACTGATTTTATTGTGTGTGGTTAATAGGTGTATTGGTACGTCTTGCTACGAAGGAGGTCGACTGTCATAATTCAATTGTATTTGGCATTTTAAAAGTTATCGCTCAGGATACACCGAGTAGCTTCTAAAACTCTTTGAAGTAGACATTAAAATGTTAAACAGGTTTCAAATTCGTTTTGAGATAGCATTTCACTTAACTGTAGCCTGAGTATTTAAGATACTCTGTGCTCTGTTTGGGGCCTCACTTTAGTTCTACCGTCATAGAGTTCGACAGTTGTTTCTTAGCCGCATCTCAGTTGTTCGTCAGTTTTATTCGTTAGTTATTGAGCGACAGTTTAGAGTTTTGATCGTTGGTTGGTTGTTCGCTAGTGTTTTCTTTTGTGGTTATCGTAAGTCAGTCTTATATCTTGGTGTGGTTTGTGGTGGTATTACCAGGTTAATCCTGCTCGTTGGCGGCTTTAAAGAGTTTGACTTTAGCTCATTTGGTTTACGGCACAGAGGCATCCCTGCTTATCGGCTATTCGCGGGCGGTATATCAGCATTCTATTATTGGGCGATTATTGTGGACAGTCACGCGGCTCGTGGGTATTAAAGCTGTACAAAGATTTTCCTATGAAGAAGTAAAGATAGAGACACTGAGGCATGATGATGAGTGTTAAAGAGCATGTGCTCGCTTTTGCGATATTTTAACAAATAATTGTCTTTTGTGTTTCGAGATTTTACTGATTGGTCAGTTTTGGAGGATTTTGTGTTGTGGATTTTAAATTAGCGTACGTTGCTCATCATTTTAATTGGAATTGGTTGTCTTAAACCGCAATATATACTTATACAGTGATTGCTTTGATTGAAACTGTGTTTAGTTCTTTTGCTGATAATAATTAGAGTGGAATTAATTGTGTATACACGCTTAGGCAGTGATAGTATTATAGCCTAGAGGCCAGGCTGATAGTTGACTTTGAGATATTGATTTAGCTTAAGCTGTAGATTGAATT
>JASANE010027598.1:0-24540 GCA_030248225.1 Trileptium ribeirensis
ACATACACCATTTACCAATAGCCGTGGCTTATAAAACTAAAAGGCACTAAAATTTGAAACTGACAATCACATTTTCATTCGTTTAATATCCCGTTGCAATGCCACAAGATGTCCTAGTCTTTGGTCTAAAAATTAGTTCTTACTGATCAACAGGCACCGTTTGAGACTGTATTCACCAGCAGTATCTGGCATAGGCGCAGATTCCGGGGGATGGTAATGTGGGTCCAAACTATCTGGATATACGTACCCTTTGACCAAAATCCCATCTTAAATATTCGCCCAAACCCCCAAATTTTTTCCATTCCCCGAAACTTCAGAAGAAATCTGGACTGATTCATGAGCATCGACATGACTAGTATGATTGCATGCAACATTTGAGCAAGTTTGAATGTTGTTAGTGAGCCATTAACGCAAGATCATTGCATCGGTGTGTTTTCGGTTCAGCCAGTATAGAACCGCATTTCGTAAATGCCGAAAAACAATTCATTTCTAGCTTTTACAGATGGCTAACTAATGCCAAAATTTACTAAAATTGTACTATTCGTTCATCAGCGATAAAAAATCTTCGGAATCAAACATTCGGGACGAGGGAGGAGCCCAATAGAGGTCAGCGGCCGGGCATGACGGGTCAGCCAGTCCCTACTATCTGTAGAAATTCGGCCGAGCTTGTGTCCCAAATACGGAATAACTATTATGCTACATAAAACCATTCGCCGGCTGTTAGTGTGATTTATTTTACAAAGTCAACCGAATGTTTTGTTGGAGCGGAGAATATTATTATGCAATATTAACAGAAAGTTCATAGAATGGATTTGTGTACTGTGTGGATTATCGTCGATTAATTGTATAGTTATATAATTGATTATATAATTAATTAATTATTATAATTGATTAGGTTGGTCTGATTTAATTATTTTCGCTGACACATTACATACGGGACTCACCAAGATTGGATATTGCTTGTTGCAAGACTCGCTCGAAAGCTTTTTCAATTTTATAGTCGCAAAATTTCGCGGACGAACCACACGTTTGCTCGATAGGTGACAGTCGTTTTTTTGGCAAATACTGTGCTTTTGATGCTTTGGTGTTTTTTCCAGATGTCAATACGGAGTCAAGATTATTGGTTCAAGCGTCGTTGGATTGTGTTAATTCGTTAGGATTTTGCTGGTTAGCACTTTTGGCGTGGCTGACTCGGCGATGGAACTGGCTTAGCTTAGCTGTTAATTTACAGGTGGTTGCTTAAATCAGTTTAACGGTATTAAGTTATGGTTTTTGCAGTGTCGCTGAGACAAGTAACCGTAGATTAAGGAAAATTTATTGTTGCTGAGTCAAATAACCTAGAAGAACTCTGACAACACAGGCTCATTAAACAAACTTTTATTCAATATTAAAACTGGGAAATCTACTGCGTGGGTTGATGAACGTCGTTACGTGGTTTTGTTGTGTGATGCTGTTCTACATGCCTTCGGTTTAAACTCGTAGACATAACTAAAACTTGAGTGTATGCCGTGCTGGTAACACAGACTATCCTGTTTTTAATAATGTCAGCTATATTGCATAGCCAGGAGCTTAATCTCGTTATGTGTATTCGCTAAATGCAGTATTTACGTTATAAAGGCTCCCCGTGTGAAAGTGTTGTCCACCTTGAGTGCCCCTTCCACCATCAATTAAATGGTGTCTTGGACACCATGGTGTTGCTGATGGTATTTTCTGATAGTATACATAGGTAGTGTTGTCGATAATAGTATGGTGTAGACAACACCATAAAATTTATATGGTGTTAGCTACACCATGCTGTTTATTTGCACGCAATATATAATGGGTTTGTGTATGGTGTGTTGACACCGTCAGTAAAAAACAATAAATAGATGAAGACACTATAGCTACGCTGATGGTGTCTCATACACCATCTATTGCATTATATAGTGTAAGTATACCGTATACCACTGGATGGTGCGGTCTAGATCATTGGAGGACAAAACTTTCACATGGGGGTCCTTTATAACGTAAACGCCGCATTAGTTTCAAGCGTAAAATTTACTGCAGTATATAAAATATTTCAACAACAACTAGATTTTTGGCAACGTTTTTGCTTTTGCAATATACTTATTATTTCGTTATATTTTGTAATATTTGCTAGCAATTGAAGACGTCAGGGTAAAAAGTAGCAAATGGTTATTTTCCTGTTTTTTTAAATATCTATTTTCATTCAACTTGAACTCAGTTAGTAGCAGCTAGTGTATGAATTTCAAAATTATCGAAATGCTACTTTTGCACCAAGAATAAATCAGTTTTAAGAATGAATACTTGAGGGAAAAAAATGTATTTTAGTAGTACTATGTAGTATTTTAGCAGTTCTCTATTTGTGGTATTCGAAAATGGTACAGAATAGAATCTAAACGTTTTTCCGTTTTGGTTCAATCATTATAAATCCGAGGAGGATTCGATCCTATCACAGCTAACAGTTCGGTGTAGAAACTTTTCACATAGCCATCGACATTTAATCTTTTCTTGATCTAAGCCAGTTTCTTTGTTGTGATAAGGAATGGTGTAACAAAGACTGGTTAGGTTCATATCACAAAGACAGGTTAGGTCAGGAACCGGTCTGCTTCAGATCTTTGCCAGATCGGACCGACCCTATCCGAATTATACTGCGTTCGGAACAGCGGGCTAAGGGCGAGGGCGGGATGCTATATGGCCAACGATGACTCCTAATAAAACAATACAAATTATTCATTCTTGAAATTTGTAATTATTATTTTAATTATTAAACAGTGATTTACAGTTTATGTACTTTGTGTTATTCTGTCGTATTTTGTTTTAGCGTTCTGCTTCTTCAGTAATTTATATTTTTTTTGCATAGGCAATTCCAGTTTTCGTTGTTCTGGTTGTGTTCGCTAAAGAAAGCCCACGCTGGCTTATTCGGAAACGGAAATTTGATCTAGCTTACGCTGTCGTATTGCGTATGGCTAAAATGAACGGAATTTCAACAAATCTAAGTCTTCAAGCAAACTATATCCACAACAGCAGTTGCGAAGATAAGAAAGATGGGAGTGACGTCGAAGTACAAAACCCAAAAATAGATGATAAGACGCAGAATAAGGCTGAAGCAACTCCGATTCGTCACGACGATGGAGATATTGATGCAGTCGCGACTACGGTAGCAGGCGGCACCATAAAGAAAGGTGGATATAAGCGGTTGAGAAGTGATTTTGGTCGAGGTTTGTTTTTGTCTCAATAATCTGCTGAATAATACAGTACTTCGCCGCAATTGATTGTCGCCTTACGAGCGAGCGAGCAGCGGTCAATTGTGGCGAATACTGTTGTATGATTTCATTATGTCTCTTTCTAGCGTTGTAGCTAAACATATGCCACAATTGATTGTCGCCTTACGAGCGAGCGAGCAGCGGTCAATTGTGGCGAATACTGTTGTATGATTTCATTATGTCTCTGTCTAGCGTTGTAGCTAAACATATGCCACAATTGATTGTCGCCTTACGAGCGAGCGAGCAGCGGTCAATTGTGGCGAATACTGTTGTATGATTTCATTATGTCTCTGTCTAGCGTTGTAGCTAAACATATGCCACAATTGATTGTCGCCTTACGAGCGAGCGAGCAGCGGTCAATTGTGGCGAATACTGTTGTATGATTTCATTATGTCTCTTTCTAGCGTTGTAGCTAAACATATTATATGCTACAATAAGTTTTACGCGTCATAACCTTGAGTTTTATTAATTAATTACTTTTTCAGTCATTGTTTGTGTACTATTTGTTTTTTTTTTTGGATGGGCAAATTACATTGGATGGGATTGCACTCAACTATATTTTTAGTGTGTGTAAACAGTAAATAATGGTGAATGGATATCAGTGTAGTACTTAGGCCCGATTAGTTAGATGGCCACTGAAATGATTTAGCATTATTTTACGGCACTACAGTACCGGCCACAATAAATATTGAATCATTTCTTTACGAGCCAGTAGCGAGCACCGTGGGAATTATTACACAATTTCAAAGGAAAAATTTTCCCAGAGTCAGCAGTTGACACAAAATTATGGCGAGTTCTGTAATATTACAATGAATAAAACATCATTAGACATAGTATACGAAATAATGTTTTTTTGTTCACAATGATCTTTCAATACAAATTGTGTAGGTAGTGATATTTTACAAAAATAAAAACGTTTTATTCGGTATATTTTATTTTGAATGTAGAACAGTTTAATACATATTCAAGGGTGCCCGTAAGGGGTTCCCCATCAAGGGGAGCACCCTTCGCCTAATTCATATTTATCCTCTCTGTTGAAGCCCCGAAAAAATCACAAAAACCAATGGAAAATGAGGAAAATTATGAACTGAGCAGACTGGAGAAAATTTTTGAACACCTGGTTGGTCTAACAGCAAGCTCCATCTGCCCTCTAAGCTGGCGGACCTGGTATATATATCATATACATACATTTCTCAAGGTAATGACAGTTTGTAGAACCAAATTTTATCTGACAAACGACAGCTCTGTTAAATTCACAAATTACAATGACATTTGAACGTTATTTCGTTCTATGGACACAATAATACTAATGCTAGAATTATGAAGAATTTTTTGTTTGAATAGCATGAAGTAATGGACTATTTTCCGTTTTTCCTATTCTTCTATGAAATGATAAATTGTCTATGTACAGCACTCGCCAAAATTGACTTTCGCCTTCCAAACGAGCGAGTAACGAACGACCAGAGAGCAAACAAAAAACAAACTATAAATTTCAAAATAAAAATTTTATTTGTCCAGGAGCAAACAACGGGCCGACAGTTGTGGCGAGTACTTGTACGTACATATCAGTTATTATTTCAGACAAGTCGATGCTACAGCCGGTCGATACTTCACGTTCAGCAGTGATACGATATTCGTTCGGAATTGTCTTCACTTATTTCGTTACCGGAACCGTGGGTTATGGTTTTATTTTCAATACTGGAAATTTAGTCGGAAGTCTATATGTAAATTTTGCTGCACTCGCATTGTGCAATATGATTGCAGCGTTGCTGGTATGCGCAGCACAAGCTCCACAGGCGCGCAATTGCCGATATTTACAATTACGCAGTAGGAAACACCTACAGTTTAGATGTTTGTTCGGTGTTGGTGCATTCCTGACGGTTGTCGTTGTAATACACCTGGTCGATGCCACACAGAGGTTGTATATCTTGCTCGATGTTGCATCGGTTTTGGGTTCGGCGTGTAGCGTACCGCTATGGACGGTATCCAATTTGCTTTCCGGTGAGCTCACTCCGACAAATTATCGAAATCTTGTCAACGGTGCAGGCCTCATGGCCGCTCGGACTGGCGGCGCCGTAGCACCCCAATTTACGAGCGTTCTGAGCACCTTGTGGAGTCCAGCGCCGTATGTTGTGTTCATCGTTCTGGTTATTGCTAATGCATTTATTACATGGCTAGTTATACCGGAAACTTATGGTCGAGCATTGCCGGATTAGCGATTTTGTGAGCTTGTTTCGTTCAGAAAGCATTACTTGTAACCCTATTATATTGAAAAGATCCACGAGAGGTATTACGCTGCACCAGCCGGGACTTGTACCCTGGCTTGGCGAGTCTAGTCAGCTCTACGGCTAGCGTAGTGAGACTTTAGAATAATAATAAATTTATCGAAATACATTTGGACGATATGATTCTAAAAACGGCTGGTGTCTGTTTTGTCTGCATTGACACCGGAACTGTTGCGGAAAGTCAGTATCAACATCTGCGATGTAACAACGTCAAACATATTAAAAACAATGTCAAAAAATGATCGATGTATCACAACTGCTATCATTGAGCCCAAAAATTGTTCAATGTGGTTTTAGAGTATAGACACTAGATGCTACGCTGTGAGCGTTGTAGTTGATAGATCCAGCATCGCTGGCAAAATTTAGGCGATACGATATAAACCTAAATTGAGGCGTTGTTAAAATTTTTTAAATGTCGCTAGCTACACTATGTGTAATCTATTTGCTAAACTAAACAGTTTTCGATCCATGCGGAATTTTACATTTTAAACGTGTTAGCTTATAACAATTTGGGTAAAGCATAAAAAATATTAAGTGTTGATACTGTTGTCGATATTATTAAGTGGAGGCAGTCAAGCTTTTGTTCAATTGACAACGTATTATACTAGTGAAGCTCGCTTCCGAGCCAGAATTCGAGTGGTGAGAACAATTCTCCGAAGCAGAAGTGTGAAAAATATTTGCCACACAATATTTTTGACACTCGCAATGAGCTTGTTGGCCCAGAAAACCCCATATCCGACACTAAAACCAACAATAAACACACATTCAACTGCTTTTCCCACGACTTCTCACCAAAAATTTTGAAAACGTCATTTTTTATGCCAAGCATGAACCAGAAGTGTAAAAAATATTTGCCCAACAATATTTTTGACACTTGGAATGAGTGTATCTGCCGAAAAAATCCCATATAAGACACCTAAAAGCAACAAAAACACACATTTAGGTGCATTTCCCACGACTTTTCACAAAATATGAAATTTGGCGCCAACTTATAGACTAGAGATTGGGAAGTAGTTGAAAAACTTGTTATATATCATTGGAAAGCCCTGGTAAAGCTACATGGAACAGGCCTATTAGTTTGCGGATACCTCGTTTACTTATTGAGAAAAGTCGCAAAAACTGGAGGGGGTGCCCGAAAAATGGGCAAAAATGACGTCATTTTGCCCCATAACTTTTCCCACGGAAAAAATTCATAAATCGGTCTCCGTCACTGCACCTAAATCGACCATTGCGGTTCGAATGAGATATATTGCATCAAAATCCGCCCAACTGTTATCGATATCCAGGTGCGACAGACACACACACAGACTCAGGACATCCTCAATCCCACCTCCAAAGCCAAAATAGAAAATTCTCGTTCCACTCGCTCGCTTCGTTCGCGAGTGGAATGAGCTCGCTTCACTCGCTCATTCCACTCGAATTCAATTAGTACAGAAATAGCTTGACTGCTAAATACAGTGGTATGGAATGTTTAGAAGCATTATTTCAGAAAATTTGTGTCGTATTTTGCTTTACGGTTGTGCCTTTAACATTTATGTCTTTAATACATTTCTTTCTTATGGTTTTGTAACGTTTTTCTTACTTTTTATTTCTGTATTTATCTACATAGTTTCTGTTGTTTTGTGTATAATTATTCTTTTAGCCATCCCGTTTTGAATGCTTTATGCGTTGGCATAAATGCAGTTTTTGCGCTTTTATTGGTGAGGCTAAACTAGAAAATCAATCATTGATACTCCAGTGCTCAGTGCAGTCGATTTTAATTACCAACTCAACGCGTAAAATCAATTTTAGTAACCTAAGAAAAGTCTGCTGGGGTAACGTAAGACCTTAGCTGCTAGTGTGTTCAATAGATTGTTGCAGGTACTGGCTTGTACAAAATTGTGATAGGTAATGACTGGCATCCGTTGGCTGCAAAGTTATTTTCACTGTTCTCAAAAATTTTATGTGCCTTATGTGTTTTTCAAGAAATACAGTTTTGCCCGTAAAATTAGAATATTAGTTTGAGCATATTTGTGACAGATATAAACAGCATATCATTTGCGAACAGCGGATTGAAAAGATGTCGCTTTGTCGTTAGCTTGCGGCGAAAGATTTGCCTTTATTTATGCCGCGATTGTCATAGCTCATCAGAAAAGTTCTCGTCATTTGAGCTAATAGATTTCTAGAAACTTTTCTAAATCGCATTTGGTTCATTAAAAATGAAACGATTGTCTTATTATCAAATACAACATTGATTTTCCTTTAGGCTTCATCTTTTTCATTAATTTTAGATATATGTTGTTATGAAATATTATGGCCAATGTTGTTAGCCATAATATCTCCAAACTGTATAAATGCAAAATCACACTGAATTGGATTTTCAAAACATTATTCATACTTTTAGACACTGACGGATTTCGTAATGACGTCATTCCAGCAACAACGTGTATCAATGTAACTTTCTTCAGGTTAAATTTTGATAATATATTTCAACAAATTTCGCTACTACCATGTGTTTTGCCGCTCTAAATCGTTTTACTTCATAAGTCGCTCTTATAAAAAAGCTATTAGTCTATCAATATCTAACTATCAAATATTTTGTCTCATATTACTAACAAAGGGATTCAATTTCTATAAGTGTTTACTTTAACTATAACAATTTCAATAATAAAACTGTGTTTCATTTTCTGTTTTCCTAACCCATTCTATGTTATAATTACTGTATCACATTTTTCAAAGCAGGTGTAACGAAGGACAATTTTTATGGGAATTCAATTCTCTGGACTTTTGGAAATGTGAGACTGCTGTGATATGTAATGTCTAATAATGTTTAATAAAAGATATTAGCTCTTCATTTATCTTTTAATAAATCTGTATTTATCTAATAATCTTTATTAAGAACTCTGAAACCTGATCTTTAATTCAACGTGCAGCTTAAGTCAAATAAAATCGCTGTCTTACCTCTAGGCTATAATACTATCAACGTATGTCTGGCTATGCACAAGCAAATCCAATTATCCTTAGCAATAATACAACGCACGGCTTCAAACAAAGTAATCACTGTATATGTATGCACTGCGGTCCCCAAAAATACGTTAAGTAAAATTGACGAGCAAGGTACTTACGTACAAAATCCACAACACAATATCACTCTATCCACCAAACTGACCAATCAGTAAGAATCCAAATACAAAGGAAAATATTGGTTAAAATATCGCAAAGGCGAGCGCGTGCTCTTTAATGCTCACCATCATGCTGCAGTGTCTCTGTCTTTACTTCACATAAAATCTTTGTGTAGCCTTAAGAGCGACAAGCCGCGTGACTATCCACAATAATAGCCAAATAGTAGCACACTGAGATGCCGTCACTCATCGATAAGCAGGGATGCCTCAGTGCTGTAATACAGTCGGGCTAAAGTCCCAGCTGTTTAAGACGCTAGCGTAACAGAAGTGAACTGATAATGCCACTACTAAGTCCGGTCTACAATATAAGACTGTCTTACGATAACCACAGAAGTGTACAAGCGAACGATCAACTATTGAAATGCCGTGGCTAACTGATAAGCAGAGATGCCTCAGTACCGAATGCAATTGTGCTAAAGTCCCAGCTGTTTAAGACGCTAGCGTAACAGAAGTGAACTGATAATGCCACTACTAAGTCCGGTCTACAATATAAGACTGTCTTACGATAACCACAGAAGTGTACAAGCGAACGATCAACTATTGAAATGCCGTGGCTAACTGATAAGCAGAGATGCCTCAGTACCGAATGCAATTGTGCTAAAGTCCCAGCTGTTTAAGACGCTAGCGTACCACAAGTGACCTGGCAATGCCACTACTAAGTCCCATCCACAATATAAGACTGACTTACGATAACCACAGACGTGTGCTAGCACATGATCAACTAACAATCGACGAGCAAACTGAGGAGCAGTGTAATATCTGACAGCACACGCGCTAACGAATTACAGGCGCAGCGAAATTATCGTCGAACTCTAAGACTGTCAGACAAAGCTCGGGCGTAATAACTGGCGAACACCATCGCTGTGAAATTAAAGTGAGGATGAGCAATAACTGTCGAACTCTATGGCGATAGAACTAAACTGAGGTGCAGTAACTACCGAAAGGTGGCTTAAATAATAGTCAGTCAAAGAGGTAAAATGTCACACCGAAGTTACGTTCTAAAAGGGATGCCATTTTGCGAAACATTTCAGATTAACCTTTAAAATGCTTATGTTTTGAATCTTTGGGATGCAGTTGTAGCATTATAAATATACGATTATTATTATATTAGGCATTCATTTTACAAGGAACCATTAGTATAATTCATACTACATAGCTGTTTCAGCCATCTGTGCACTGGGTCTAGTTCGGGTTCATGATATGAAAGCGGACCCACTTAAGATTTCGCAGTTGCGAATTGTGTGAATTATTATCAATGTCCCGACAATTGCTATCCCGGAAAGAAATAACACTTTAACTATCGACAATGTTTAAACCAAGCCACACTGAATATATTCTTTAACATGAATCTACGGTCTTTATTACGTGATTTACATCCTTTCTTGTTTACGCCTACACCATTGTAATTTTCATAGGAGATGTGATGAGAATTTTCGGAAGGTCTCAGGGTCATGTTTGCATGCTGCAAATCCACGAATAAAAAATGCTGATTTTCCGGGAGTAATCATATGGATTCCTTCTCATAAATACACTTCTATCTGAGGAGTTTTCATTCGGACAGGATGAATGAAATCGCCCTTTGCTACTTTATCGTGATTAAGCATTGAAATCCAAGATCACTTGCCTAGTAGCCTTTGCAAGGAGTGACCTTGGTAGATGAAATTTGAATTTCTTTGTTGACACGCCGTAATGGATGTTTACTGTTAATTTTCAGAAATTTTCATCTTCGTGAATGATAATGTCAATCGTCAATTTTAATCGCGATCCAAGTATTCGGACAGGATGAATCAAATTGCCCTTTGCTATTTCATTGTGACTAAGCATTGAAAGCCAAGATCACTTGCATAGTAGCCTTTGCAAGGAGTGACCTTGGTAGATGAAATTTGAATTTCTTTGTTGACACGCCGTAATGGATGTTTACTGTTAATTTTCCGAAATTTTCATCTTCGTGAATGATAATGTCAATCGTCAATTTTAATCGCGATCCAAGTATTCGGACAGGATGAATCAAATTGCCCTTTGCTATTTTATTGTGACTAAGCATTGAAAGCCAAGATCACTTGCATAGTAGCCTTTGCAAGGAGTGACCTTGGTAGATGAAATTTGAATTTCTTTGTTGACACGCCGTAATGGATGTTTACTGTTAATTTTCCGAAATTTTCATCTTCGTGAATGATAATGTCAATCGTCAATTTTAATCGCGATCCAAGTATTCGGACAGGATGAATCAAATCGCCCTTTGCTATTTTATCGTGACTAAGCATTGAAAGCCAAGATCACTTGCATAGTAGCCTTTGCAAGGAGTGACCTTGGTAGATGAAATTTGAATTTCTTTGTTGACACGCCGTAATGGATGTTTACTGTTAATTTTCCGAAATTTTCATCTTCGTGAATGATAATGTCAATCGTCAATTTTAATCGCGATCCAAGTATTCGGACAGGATGAATCAAATTGCCCTTTGCTATTTTATTGTGACTAAGCATTGAAAGCCAAGATCACTTGCATAGTAGCCTTTGCAAGGAGTGACCTTGGTAGATGAAATTTGAATTTCTTTGTTGACACGCCGTAATGGATGTTTACTGTTAATTTTCCGAAATTTTCATCTTCGTGAATGATAATGTCAATCGTCAATTTTAATCGCGATCCAAGTATTCGGTCAGGATGAATCAAATCGCCCCCCCCCCCCTTTGCTATTTTATCGTGACTAAGCATTGAAAGCCAAGATCACTTGCATAGTAGCCTTTGCAAGGAGTGACCTTGGTAGATGAAATTTGAATTTCTTTGTTGACACGCCGTAATGGATGTTTACTGTTAATTTTCCGAAATTTTCATCTTCGTGAATGATAATGTCAATCGTCAATTTTAATCGCGATCCAAGTATTCGGACAGGATGAATCAAATTTCCCTTTGCTATTTTATCGTGACTAAGCATTGAAAGCCAAGATCACTTGCATAGTAGCCTTTGCAAGGAGTGACCTTGGTAGATGAAATTTGAATTTCTTTGTTGACACGCCGTAATGGATGTTTACTGTTAATTTTCCGAAATTTTCATCTTCGTGAATGATAATGTCCATCGTCAATTTTAATCGCGATCCAAGTATTCGGACAGGATGAATCAAATTGCCCTTTGCTATTTTATTGTGACTAAGCATTGAAAGCCAAGATCACTTGCATAGTAGCCTTTGCAAGGAGTGACCTTGGTAGATGAAATTTGAATTTCTTTGTTGACACGCCGTAATGGATGTTTACTGTTAATTTTCCGAAATTTTCATCTTCGTGAATGATAATGTCCATCGTCAATTTTAATCGCGATCCAAGTATTCGGACAGGATGAATCAAATTGCCCTTTGCTATTTTATTGTGACTAAGCATTGAAAGCCAAGATCACTTCCATAGTAGCCTTTGCAAGGAGTGACCTTGGTAGATGAAATTTGAATTTCTTTGTTGACACGCCGTAATGGATGTTTACTGTTAATTTTCCGAAATTTTCATCTTCGTGAATGATAATGTCAATCGTCAATTTTAATCGCGATCCAAGTATTCGGACAGGATGAATCAAATCGCCCTTTGCTATTTTATCGTGACTAAGCATTGAAAGCCAAGATCACTTGCATAGTAGCCTTTGCAAGGAGTGACCTTGGTAGATGAAATTTGAATTTCTTTGTTGACACGCCGTAATGGATGTTTACTGTTAATTTTCCGAAATTTTCATCTTCGTGAATGATAATGTCAATCGTCAATTTTAATCGCGATCCAAGTATTCGGACAGGATGAATCAAATTGCCCTTTGCTATTTTATTGTGACTAAGCATTGAAAGCCAAGATCACTTGCATAGTAGCCTTTGCAAGGAGTGACCTTGGTAGATGAAATTTGAATTTCTTTGTTGACACGCCGTAATGGATGTTTACTGTTAATTTTCCGAAATTTTCATCTTCGTGAATGATAATGTCAATCGTCAATTTTAATCGCGATCCAAGTATTCGGTCAGGATGAATCAAATCGCCCTTTGCTATTTTATCGTGACTAAGCATTGAAAGCCAAGATCACTTGCATAGTAGCCTTTGCAAGGAGTGACCTTGGTAGATGAAATTTGAATTTCTTTGTTGACACGCCGTAATGGATGTTTACTGTTAATTTTCCGAAATTTTCATCTTCGTGAATGATAATGTCAATCGTCAATTTTAATCGTGATCCAAGTATTCGGACAGGATGAATCAAATTGCCCTTTGCTATTTTATTGTGACTAAGCATTGAAAGCCAAGATCACTTGCATAGTAGCCTTTGCAAAGAGTGACCTTGGTAGATGAAATTTGAATTTCTTTGTTGACACGCCGTAATGGATGTTTACTGTTAATTTTCCGAAATTTTCATCTTCGTGAATGATAATGTCCATCGTCAATTTTAATCGCGATCCAAGTATTTTGATATCGACATTTGTCAGGTTTCGCGTTCCATCTGTAACCGACTTCAAATTTAATAGAGGTGAAACAGGTACTCGTGATGCGTTATATGAAGGAAATTTGCCAAAATTACATGTGTGAGTTACACCGATTGCTCCGCATACTAAATATGATCCACTTTTTTCTGATTTCAACATGGAGCTCCTAATTTCAATCGCCCAGGCGACTTTGTTGTACTAATACTGGATTCAAATCAGTTGTCACATAAACTATATGAGCAGGTGATTGCATTGTTGACAGTATGGATAATCGATCGTTATTATACATTTCTGGTGATCTCATGGAAACCTGGACATACACTGGTACCGGGCTAGCTGATATTTCTGCATCGTCTGCCACTACGTGGCGAGATAAAGCAGAATTCTGCAGTAATAGGCATATTGACGCTGCTTGTGGCGTGTATCGAAGTTTGTACGCACTGAGCAATGCTCCGTTCGTCTTTGGCTTCGGAATGAGACAAAAGCAATTGTTTTATTGCTTTCCGCATTTTCAATGTCATACAATAACCGGCTATACTATTTCCACATTCGAGCGGATCGCGCGCATATTTGCCGTTCGTACAAGTCAGCAGATGAAATTGGCTTATTTTGAGCCTGCTTGTAGGCTTGCAACAACTTCAAAATTGAACCTGGTCCTAATGGCACGGTTGTGTGCATCGCCCACTTATTTGAGCCTGCTTGTAGGCTTGCAACAACTTCAAAATTGAACCTGGTCCTAATGGCACGGTTGTGTGCATCGCCCACTTATTTGAGCCTGCTTGTAGGCTTGCAACAACTTCAAAATTGAACCTGGTCCTAATGGCACGGTTGTGTGCATCGCCCACTTATTTGAGCCTGCTTGTAGGCTTGCAACAACTTCAAAATTGAACCTGGTCCTAATGGCACGGTTGTGTGCATCGCCCACTTATTTGAGCCTGCTTGTAGGCTTGCAACAACTTCAAAATTGAACCTGGTCCTAATGGCACGGTTGTGTGCATCGCCCACTTATTTGAGCCTGCTTGTAGGCTTGCAACAACTTCAAAATTGAACCTGGTCCTAATGGCACGGTTGTGTGCATCGCCCACTTATTTGAGCCTGCTTGTAGGCTTGCAACAACTTCAAAATTGAACCTGGTCCTAATGGCACGGTTGTGTGCATCGCCCACTTATTTGAGCCTGCTTGTAGGCTTGCAACAACTTCAAAATTGAACCTGGTCCTAATGGCACGGTTGTGTGCATCGCCCACTTATTTGAGCCTGCTTGTAGGCTTGCAACAACTTCAAAATTGAACCTGGTCTTAATGGCACGGTTGTGTGCATCGCCCACTTATTTGAGCCTGCTTGTAGGCTTGCAACAACTTCAAAATTGAACCTGGTCCTAATGGCACGGTTGTGTGCATCGCCCACTTATTTGAGCCTGCTTGTAGGCTTGCAACAACTTCAAAATTGAACCTGGTCTTAATGGCACGGTTGTGTGCATCGCCCACTTATTTGAGCCTGCTTGTAGGCTTGCAACAACTTCAAAATTGAACCTGGTCCTAATGGCACGGTTGTGTGCATCGCCCACTTATTTGAGCCTGCTTGTAGGCTTGCAACAACTTCAAAATTGAACCTGGTCCTAATGGCACGGTTGTGTGCATCGCCCATTGTACTGGAAGGCATTTCAGGACGATAAACTATTGGTGTATATGATACATTGCCGATTTTGCTATACCACTTTGTTCAAAAGACATTGTTGGACATTGGGTAATTTGTTCGAACTATTAGAAACGTGGAACGCTTCACGAGCCCTAGTGTGCACTCGGTGGATGTCCTTGTTGTGCAAGCCTTGTATCAGCCACCCACAATTCAAGATAAAGCCTGCTTCGCGTTTATCGAATTACCAGTCTACCAAGCAAACCTTTCTGAATAGTTTTGCTCCACGGGTTATTAGTATTATTGAGTTATGGTGTCTCATGGGCTGTCATTGCAGTTTTATTGGTAAGCCAGCCGGTAGCTGTAAAGGGAAATCAGAAAACTTTGGAAACACGGAATTATCTCGGCTACCATTGTACTGGGATTACTGAGTTATGGTGTCTCATGGGCTGTCATTGCAGTTTTATTGGTAAGCCAGCCGGTAGCTGTAAAGGGAAATCAGAAAAATTTGGAAGCACGGAATTATCTCGGCTACCATTGTACTGAGATTTCATGTAGCAACAAGCACATGTGGATTGCGATCGTTTATGGTAAGTGCATGAAGTTAACCAAGTCCATTATCAATGTTAGCATCGAGCAATTATTATTACAACAGGACAATAAAATCTGAATCCATCGCCGGCAAGCTGAAAGTATTGTATCTTCGTAGTCAGACTGGTGTGCAATCTATACAGCAAAGCCTAATGATGACCAGTGCATATCATTAGGCTTTGAGCGACCAAATTTGGCAGATATGTCAAAATTATCTGATGTACCTGGTCATTTCGGTTCTTTTCCTTTATCCCCCCCCCAGCCGGAATTTCGTCAATTTTGAAGAGACAGGCAAGATTTTGGTACCAATCGATTCAGCTCGATATGCCGGTTCAGAAAATACTAATTTTACCCACATCCCTGACAAAAAATTTTTTTCGAATTTTTGGGGTCCCAATGATCCCCCCTTGGGAACCCAAAAAATTTTTTCTTCATTAGGGGATAAAGGAAAAGAACCGTCATTTCGATATTGTTCCTATTTGTGACAAGCATGGTGTTTGGAATGTATCTACAAGCGGACTCTTTAAATTCCGAACAAGCGGTCCTCATGCTATCGAGATGATCACTGAAGAAAATCATGATATTAACGAAAGTGATTCTGGTCAAAACTGTATCAATCTATGAACCACGGTTCGAGTATATGTCTTATCCGTATATATATTATTGAACACCACCGTTACGGAACATCCACTGTTGAAGGAGACTGTGATATTTCGTCGGCCGAAGATGGTTGCTAGTGTATCGTCGAAGGCATAATCCGCGGAATTGTAAATCCAACCCAACCCGGTGTCCGGCGGTAATCGAAGGACAAGGTTGCTTTTGTCTCATTCCGAAGCCAAAGACGAACGGAGCATTGCTCAGTGCGTACAAACTTCGATACACGCCACAAGCAGCGTCAATATGCCTATTACTGCAGAATTCTGCTTTATCTCGCCACGTAGTGGCAGACGATGCAGAAATATCAGCTAGCCCGGTACCAGTGTATGTCCAGGTTTCCATGAGGCCACCAGAAATGTATAATAACGAACGACTCTGCAACGTTTCTTTGCTTTTATTTATATGAGTATTCTCTCACATTCTATATTATACAATTGCAACACTTCCATTTGTAATATATATATGCGTAATGTATAAAGTGTGCTAAAATATATTTAATTAACCCTTTGGTAGTGGCGTGGGGTAATATATACCCCAAGCTGCTGTCCATGTGTACAGGTTGGGACACGAGCTGAGTGGGGGCGAGGGGTTCCATATATTCTTCGATCATTTTATACCGAATGTGTAGTAAAGCACTGGCGATGCTAAACCTTTAATCCACGCTTCTAGCAGCATCATAATCATGCTGGGGTAAATGTTACCCCACGCCAGCGTTAATGTAACGAAATTTCCTATCATTTCATTGTATCAAGTAAGCCTAATATTTCTATTCGTCTCTTCAGAGTTTACACTATGGCTAATGCTAATGTTCCTGTGCTTATTCCGCCATGTCATCGAGGCTTGAAATCATCAGACAGTGATTCGGACAGTTTTTGCGAGGACCCAAATATAGAGTACTCTGATTTAGATATCTCAGACCACCAAAGTGATTCTGATCACGAGTCAGCTTCTGAGCAATCTGCAGAGGAGCATAGCGATACGGAGGAACCACCGGCACAGCGGCCACGCATCGATTATTTTATGGGGCGAGATGGCACTGCTCGTTAGGAGACGACGGCGTTGCCTCCAGCTCGTACAGGGGCTCACAACATCATAGCAGGAAATGCTTCTGGACAAAATGGCGTGCTAAAAATACGACGATCGCGAGACGCGAGCAGAGCGGCAGAAAGGTGATAAGCTTGCTCCCATCCGTGATCTGTTTGAGCAGTTTTTGAAAAACTGCCGAGAGAACTATTCGCCAAATGAATTTGTCACCATCGATGAGATCCTCTTGGGGTTTCGCGGTAGATGTGGTTTTAGAATGTACATGCCAACCAAACCCAGAAAATATAGAAACAAACTATATCCAATGGTGCATTCAAAGAGTTTTTATGTCATCAATAGCAAAGTCTATCTCGGAAAACGTGACCATCCACTAGATAAATGTCCAACTTCAGTAGCTCTGCGCCTAATTGACCCCATATCTGGTAGTGGTCGTAATGTTACTACGGATAATTGGTACACTTCTGTGCCGCTGGCTATGGATTTGAAGGAAGACCATCGTCTCACCTTAGTTGGGACTATCAAGAAAAATAGCCGCGAACTACCTTCGGACTTTGTTGAGACTAAACGTCGGGAACAGTATTCGTCTTCTTTTGGATTTTGTCAGGGAATCACTCTGGTTTCTTATGCTCCTCGAAGTGGAAAGGTGGTGTATTTAGTTTCGACAATGCACGACGACTTGATGAATCAACTAGAGATGGAATGTGGCCAGAAATCATAACTTTTTACAGTGCAACGAAAGGTGGTGTTGATGCGGTCGATCAGCTTTGTGAGAACTATTCTGTGGCCCGCAGAACTCGCCGGTGGCCCCACGTCATTTTCCAAGGATTGCTAAATATGAATGGAATACATACCATCTATCCATGCCATAAATCGGGGTCAAGATCCCCATATATCCCGCTCCTTGCGCGCCTCACTATGGAAGTATGCTGGCGCTTCACCGCTGCCGGCGCCAGCCCCTCCGCGCCTGGCTGTGGGCCAACATCGATGCACAGCGTGTCCACGTGCACGGGATAAAAAGACGAAATTCGGGTGCGCACGTTGCGGAAAAGCCATTTGCGTTGATCATATGGTGGTATTTTGCGAAGAATGTAATGAATAAACAACCAAAATACTTTCCGATAGCAGAAAAGCGATTTTTTCGTGTTATTTCAGCCAGTTATTGTTTTTGTAAACTCTATGCCCAGTTTTCAATATGGTGAACCAACTGTTATACGGTCATAAATTTATTACACCGGTGTCTGTAATCACAACAGATAGATTGCTTTCTAAAAGCTAATCGTATTAACTATTAACTGACCGAATTTTGAAAATTTTAATGGTTTTCCTGTCTGATGTGTTTATGTAATGCAGATGGCTGTAGGTCTAGCTCGCTCACATAAGGGAACAACAAAAATGGGTGTACTAAGTAAAACATATTTTAGCATAGATTATACGTTATGCTTATATATTACAACTGAAATTGTTTCAAATGTGGAATATGTACGTAAGCGGATCATTAGCTCGTAGAGCGGATCGGTAATTTTAACTATTTTCAAGTTTTTAAGTGGAAAAATCAAAAAGAAGCTGATACTAACATTACACGTCAAACGTGTAAACTAACACTTTAGAGCTCAAATGTATTGCCTGCTTGCTGCGTAAATCCCAACTACTACA
Source organism: Trileptium ribeirensis (assembly GCA_030248225.1). NCBI lineage: Eukaryota > Metazoa > Nematoda > Enoplea > Enoplida > Thoracostomopsidae > Trileptium > Trileptium ribeirensis. The sequence continues at coordinate 18,731 of JASANE010027598.1, forward strand.
TTTTCGATTCGGATGGTAAGTGATGATGGAAATGCCGTGCACAATTGGTAAACCCACAGGTAGCACCATCATCGTCGCAGGTAACCTCATGAGGTGGTTTTAGAACCTGGAACCACCGATGAGTTACAACAACCGCCATCGCAATTGTGCTGGTTGGCCCAGACCCAACGTTTTGTCATTACTATTCTTAAAATCATATGGAAATATTTTGTTTAACAGTTAAGGAATACATTTTTACCTGTATATGATGTTTCATGTACTCTCGTGTATATGATGTTTATAATAATATTTTTCACTGTTAAATATGAAGATTTCAAATGACCAGTTTGTGCAAGTTTGACCGTGCCTGTTCTGTTTAACAGATAATTACGAACGTTTGTACCTTAACTCAACTGAAATATCTTGATATACAGTTGTATTATGGTACGTTTAAATACTTATATATATGCTCGGTTTTCAATTATTCAAAATGAAACTTACTCATTTGCTGTGTGTACGAATCAATGCGTATAACTACCTATGCTACAACTCCCAATGTTAACAGTTTACTTTGGGATCAGATTTTACGCAGGGATTAACTGTATATAAACTGCATTGCAATTATAAGTTTAAAATACGTTGTCGTCAAAACCATTTTTATCAGTATATTTCAAGACGACAATAATTCATTCGATATAAAATATATTTTTTGACCCTATGTTACTCATTTCAAGATTTCCTTCGCCACTCCTGTAGATGAACAAACTTGATAATATCCAACAATTTTTTAAATTATAAGTAGGTTTAATTTGTGAAGCAACTCTAAAAAACAATGCTAGTAACATCGCACTATAAGCCATTGCAAGAAAGACAATTGTTAGCAACACTTGGTTTTATCGGTCTATCAGTGATGTTTAGCTATTGACAGTTGAAACTATGATTTTGATAGAAAATGTTCTAAGCTACAAAAGTTCCAAATGGTGGTGACATTATCGTCGATACTGTGCATTTAATTTGAGCTTTCCTACTAAACGATCTTTGAACAATTGCTTTGCTACGTTTGCATCTTAAAGTATTCGTGATATGTATTAAAATTCGTTCTTGTCGTTCGGTGTGATTTTGAGCGATAACGATACTGGATGACCATAGCATCCACACCTAAAGGTGGCACATATAAACTGAAAATACAGCCATACTGTGATAAAAATTTTGGTCAATGTAACCTTAGGGGCTGAAGTGAAATGCATGCTGTGCCGTTCTCGATATACTAAGCCTTAGTCCTAGCCTAACCTAAGGTCCCTATATGAGCCATGCACTATCGGGGTTCTGCCACCCCCGCTAAACGTGACATGGGCCAAAATTTAGCCGTAAAAGGTAGAACATGGACGCAATAAGTGATTGGATTCAGTTTTACGACGTTTTGGATTTTATCAACTTAATTTGGTGTATTTTTACGCGGAAACCCGTCAAGTTTCCTTCTTGCTCACTCATATAGTGGCTTATGTTCACTGAAAATAGGTTTCCATGAAATTTAAAAGAAGTTTCGTTCATATTCGCACCACCAGATATTCTTTTACAATTTGAAAGAATATTCCTCGAAAATTCAAAGATAATTTGTAATAACGGCCTTGAGCATCATTACAAAATACACTCGGAATATTTGTACATTTACACGCTGATTTCGGTACTATAAAATGGCTTTTAATGGTCTGATAACACGACAATCTTTTTTGGCCCAGGTAACCCTGAGGAGCAACGTTATTTGGTTAGAAAAAAAGAACAGCTAAGAGCGGGGGGTTCGGGGGCGACAGCCTTCAACTTATACTTAGGCTTAGTGTATATCTCGTATAAGTACCTAAGCTTAGGTCAAGGCTTAGTATGCCGAGATCAGCATGGCAAGCATTACGCTTTGGCCCCTCAGGGTTACCTTGAGCAGCTTTTTTATGGGTGATACCCATACATGCCGGCGGTCGGTCATGCCAGGGGAGTAGAGGCCCCCACGGGGGGGGGTCGCGGCCATCCCAGGGTGGGTAACCCCCTCCCTGACCGGCCAAATTTTCCTAGGGGGGTCGGTCGTGAGAACTTTTTTTGGTCTTCGCAGCCATATTTTCGCCTATGAGGTCAGTTTTTGTACTATGGTCCGACCTCAAAACTCGTCGAGACGCAATAAAAATATTATTCATAGCCACATTATGTATTTGTGTATTTGCACTACACTAAACATATATATTTATATAGTACATATATACAACGCATATCATTGTTTTTATAGGCTTTTGAGCGCTAGCTGCCTCTGTTTTTTAGTCGAATTGTTAATATCTAGCCATAGGCGCACCCAAGGAGGGAGCCCGGGCCCCTCCTTGGCTGATCCGAAAAATATTTTTATATATAGTTTCTATAAACACGCATTCACCAGATTGTCGAAACCGATTTTACGTCAATAATCAATTGTCGTGCTCAATAATACTGTTTTACGACAAGTACTCTGTTGGGTTGAGTCGGAGCTCTAGTTTATAGATATATATATCCGTGTTTCGCTTAAACCAAATACATCGTATATTGTTTATTATTTTCAATATTTTCCAGGAGATTACGATTACAATTTAGTCGAAGGCATTTTACAATTCTGGATAGCGAAATAATTTTATCAAATTTGGCATCCAAATGTCCAAGCGTATAACTAGTTATTTCGGTCGAAAAGACAGTGATAGTAGTGGCGATGGCGCTCAACAACCTAAAATCCCAAATGTGGGTACATCCGGAGAATTTTCTCGAGCCGTGGAGAACACTCCAGAACTACCGCTGCGTAATGATATTGGCCTTTTTGCAGCAAAATCCGCGTTAACAGAAAATGACCGCAGAATAATTTTGTTGGACCCTTGGGTCCCTGGGTACTGTTGACATTATACAGTATATTAACATTGGATATTGCAATTATTGTGCACTAAAGTTAAGTTAACTTATGACCCCGAAACAGGAATTACGCGCTCAAAACGGATCAGCAAGATTTGTTAAAATTAACCCAAGGTTTATGGCCAAAGCGAATAAACCATAACATTTTTGAAACTGCTGGTATAGCGCGTGTTGCGAAAATATAGTATTCTGCCCCCACCCCTTAGCAAAATCCTGGGTGCGTCCCTGTATCTAGTTTATTACCATTTGAGGAGTGATTGGTGATATTTGGAAAATGCAAAATATTGTTATATATATTAATATTACGCTTCTGCCTGCTGGCTTTTGTCTGCTGAGCTATCGGCTGCGACTCCTACGGCGATGGAATGTTCCAGTGCTATTTTAGTACTGAGTTCGTGGTTAATCCACCGTGGCCCACAGCAGACATTCAATGTCTAAATATCCACTTAGTATATAAATAAGTATAATTATTAATTCGCTTAACTTTCACTTCAGGGAATGACGTCGTGAACAAAAAGCTGCCCACAAATTTACGTCCGCACATGCACCTCTAACAACAAGCAAGCGCAATTTGCACAAGTTTTTGCACTAAGGAACTACTTCGAAACTCGTCGAGCCGCCGAGCCCCCCTTCGGGGGGGGGCTTACCCCCCTGGTTTTCGCCCTCTGGGGGGGGCGGTCCGGACTTCAGGGAGTTACCCCCTGCCCTCCTGCCGGCATGTAAGGTGATACCGCACCTGCTGTGTTTGTTTCACGAGTCGTGGACAACGTGCCCAATGTGTAGTCAATGTCCAATTGGCAACACGCAAACCACTCTGCTTCAAAACGCTCGTAATCTGTTATTTGTAGCGGTTTGTGGTTCGTCGCCAGCCCAGACGCCACCCTCCTAATTTCCCCTAAGTTATTTGTAGCGGTTTTAGGCCCACCCACGGTGATTTGCGGAATACTATACAAATTGCCGCGGTTATGCTTGACAGCAAAGTCCAAGGTATTTAAAACAGATAGCACCCTAACGAGAAAAGAACATATAAAAAATACATTAAGTATTTTCATTATTTCAAAAAGGTATGACATAAGACAAAAGAAAAGGCAATTCTACTATAGTTTTCAATCTGTACGCTGAGCATATGACTGTGTCTACCAGTAAGCATTCGAGATAGATTGAGATTTACTATTGAACACAACCTTTAGCATCAAGTTTACAATTTTCAAGCATATAAAACTGCGAGAAAAAAGATATACCACACCAACCAAGATCATACCATGATGATGGAGAAGCAACAAGTTAGGATATAAAAAGAATATGTCGATGAGTTTGCGCCATAAAATTCCGAAGCTCAACGACATTTGTAAAGGAGACCTTTAGTAGTAGGAAAAATGAGGGTTCTGGACCAGATGATTAATGACCTGTCAAATTTTTAGGAGAAATAATTATTAATCATCCTGACTAACATAAGCTCATCTTACTATGCTCAGAATTTATCCGCACCCACATATATATTCATCAAAGATGTCTTATGCAGAGCTTGCGTTATAATGTATCTCCTTTTCATCTCCTATGCCCAAATGGATTAGCTATCTTATGATACATGAAGCCATGTGAGATATTCTTATAAAAAACCCAACGGCGCGGCTGAAAGGTCCAATACATATGTGGATACATGCAGTTGAAACAAAACGTATTCACGCTGTCGGGTTTCAACACAAGACTGCATTCGTTGGAAACTAGCAAATATAAAATATTAAACAATCAAAAGAAATAAAGCACAATAACATTGAACATTGACACAAGTTAAAATTTTATTTATATATACTGTAAACCATTCAAAGGAAAATTGTAGAGGACACTAAAAATCATGAAAGTAAAAGTACTTTGTTAAAATATCATTGTTGAAGAAGATATCGTTTTAAAATTTAGTTTAAACTGTTCTAAAAATCGCATAACAAAATATATAATTTGCTGCCAGAAAAATGTATGTTATGTAATTTTTATTTCTGGTTGTATAATTATACGATATGGAAATTATATTATACACGTCCAAAAATCTTTATATATTTTATACTTAACATATATTATAATAAAATATTTTTAAGATAAGGCTTTCATAATCCAAACAAATGCAATTATCTCGCACCAATAGTTGCTATTTGGTATACAATGTTTAAAAATTTCGTTAAATATTTTGTTTTCGGCGTTTGTCAACTGTTTTTAGTTGGTATTTGATCGTACGTAGGTTTATAAATACAATTAGATAGTTCAATGGAAATTTACTAGATTTTGTACATAAAATTTATCCCAAATTTACAGTTATCCAAGTTAATGACTTTTTGATTGGTTTTTGACTTGCTCATTAGGACCGTTTGGTCAGTCAAAATTTTAAGCTATTGGGATCCATCATTTTAATCGATTTTTGAGATGGTCATTAGCGAGCTTTTCGCAGTCAAGCATAGCTAATGCATTTTTAATCGATTTTTGAGTTAGCTGATAGCATCAGAATTTTACTTAGGTGTAGCTAATGATCATTTAATCGATTTTTGAGCTCACTGATAGCATCAAAAATAGCAACCAAGCGTAGAATTAAAATTTTAACGGAACTTTCGCTTCAAAATTCACAAAAGTTTGCAAATAGATCAAAAGTTTAATAAAATCAATCCTTCTTTCACAAATTTTACCTCGCGCAACTATAAAAGCAGACTGTCAGTCTCAGTTTGCATCAAAGTTTGTTTCAATCGACAGAAGAGGACGAAGTTGAAGAGGCTGAGTCTGGCCTAAAAGACATTTTATGGCAGTGTCTTGCCTTACAGGACCTGCAATCTTTTATAGATTGCTTCTTATAATGTCACTGTGCTAACAATGTTGGCTGGAATATGCAGGACACATGTGCCTCTGCGTTGACTGGGTCTGTAATTTCGAATACG
>JASANE010027600.1:0-44985 GCA_030248225.1 Trileptium ribeirensis
ACCTACAGAACAAGAATTTGATAGGCTCATGAAGTTAATGATGCATTATGAAACCGAGATATTACCAACCGTCCGAATTGAGGACGCTCAGGACACACATGAGAATATATATTTGCCATTCTTTTCAGATCTCCCAGATTTTAATTTAGTACGGCTCTTACCATATATTCAACGAAATGACCCAGAACTGGGTCCAATTTGGTGGTATCTTTACAACAAAACTCGGCCTAAAGCCGAATTAGGGACGCTAAGAATAGAAATGCGCGCACATTATTTTGAATTGGCAGCGGATACCAAAATATTATACATGCATCCGTTGCAACCCGGAGATATAAATTACAAATTATGCGTCCCTATCACGCTCGTACAGCAGATCCTTAAACATGAACACAACACCTTATATGGAGGACACCCTGGCCGTGACCGGCTTATGGCTAAATTAAAACAATTCTACTATTGGAAAGGTATGTCCGAACACGTACAACAATGGATCAGGCGATGCACCCTATGTCAATCCGCAAAGGACCCAATCTCGCGGATAACCACAGGATTAGGTAGGGTTCCGTTGGCAAATCAACCAATGTACCGTGTATTTGTAGACATACTAGACATTCAGGTCCGATCCCAAGCAGGAAATCGCTATGTTATTGCATTCATAGATCAGTTCACGAAGTTTGCAATAGCAGTACCAATAAGGCACCAGGATGCTCATACAGTTGCCCATATATTCCTATACGAGGTAGTTAATAGGTACGGAGCCCCCAGGGAGCTCTATTCTGACCGAGGAGGTGCCTTCACAGCGCACATGTTCGAAGAACTGTGCCAGGAAAGGCAAATCTTTCGACACATGAGTTTAGCCTACCACCCTCAAGCAAATGGGGAAATTGAAAGATTTAATAGGACACTACTATATTTATTACGAGTGAGTGTACCACAAGATGATCACCGCTCATGGGATGTATCCCTACCGTTTTGCATAATGGCCTATAATTCCTCGGTACACACTGCGACAAAATACCCACCCTTTTTGCTAATGCATGGATTTTATCCTAGATTGCCCGGAGAATATGACACGCAAAGTGCCGCTACTGGATACACAGGAGCACATTCCTATAGGGCCAACGCGCAGCGCTGGATGGCTTCCATCAGGGAGCGTGCTTACCAATCAATGAAAGCCGCTCAAGAATTAAATCGATTAAGATATGATAGACGAACTCGCGAACCACGCTATCACACAGGAGAATTAGTTTGGGTTTATAGGCACGATACCACGCCAGGAACATCTAGGAAGCTCACGCCTCGATGGTGTGGACCATATGAAATATTAGGGATCACCCCGCCGTGCATGCGCGTACGAATGCATTCCAATCCAGAAGGCATGGCCCATGTCGTACATATTAACAGAACTAAGCCATGCTTTAGGGCATTAGACCCAGTACCCAACGTGGGTGATTGGTTAGGCCAAGTACACGCTTCCGTGCTAGAGCGAGGTCTAACTGAGGCAACCCAACGCATTATCGCTGATAGGGATTTCGTCACCGAGATAGAGCCGGTAGACGAAGTAGCAGTGCGCACCGTAAGAACAGCAGTCAGTGATAGTTCCGATACGGAAAGTATAGAGATGGGCGACCCTAACGACCCTAATTTATATCGTCGGACTTACGCGGAAATCGAAGCCGAACAAGCCGCAATAGAACATATTGAGTACCGGACAGACGACTACGAGCCTCAAAACCCAAGGACAGTCAGAAATCGGATCCCGCTAACTGATCCGGATAGGGAAATAGAACCATCATGGCCACCAATATCACAGGAGCAGGTTACTAGTCAGGAGGCCTTCTCATACATACCAGAACCTGGTAGCCGAGACACACAGGTAGAATATGGACAACATACAGTACCAGTGACCACAATGGAAAGAATAGTGGCTACCAGCGAGGAAGTCCCATTTGGCGTACCAACAGTAGGTGTTGGAATACTCGAAGGACAACATTTCTACCCCGCAGATATCACGCTATCCACCACGCCCCGCGGAGCTTCGGGAGGAATCGTCGTACCAGGACCATACACCTCAGGGGATCTACGCTACGCAATCATGCTCGCCGCGCAGGACCACCCGCTATTTCAATCACGACCAGCCGAACACATCATGGCATCGCGATTGCGAGTGCCAATGGAAATGTCAACCCAAACCATAGGAGACTATACCACAATGCGCCCTTATAGTGCTCCACCAGTAGCCGCTAATTGGCCTATGTCTCCGCATCAATGGGTCTTCCGCGAGGCACCCATGACTAGGCCACACTCAGGGTCACCAATGTCCAGTTACCTGTCGGAAACCTCCGGAGAGGGTACGACAGTAGACGTAAGAGCAGCTGAAGCAGACGACGAGTTAACTCAACAAATTTCACAGGAACCGTCCTCTCTCGAACGACGCGCTCAGGAGACAGGACAAGAAACATCCCACCCGCTCAGGACCCCTACCACGCAACCGGGTGCCTCTGACTCATTCAGTGAATTCACACTCGCAAGTTCAAGTAGCGAAGCACCGGCACCCTATCAGGAGAGGAACAGGGCGCGCAGTAACACTAAGTACTCCTCCCCGCGCCCGAGCACCGCCGAGCCAACGAAGGGACACACGAACACCGTCAGAAGAACGAGGAAAAGGTCTTGTCGAACAGGCCACCCAACAAAAACCAATAATCTGACTAAAGGTAGACTATTCAGTTCACCAGCGCCGGAACAACCGAACCATCCACGGTAGCTAGCTAACGCGCGGCCGCTCCCGCCTAAGAAATAATCGCCTCGTATGTTCTTAGGTTCAGTTCATATTGATATATATAACGATGTATCCAAAGAGTATTCGCTAAGTCATAAAAATTTGTATGGCACTCTTCGAATAAAATATATAATTTTGAAGGTGCACGATAAAAGTTTGGAATATCAAAGTTTGACTCAAATCCTAAATTCATTTCCGCTGGTCAATGATTATTCGTCTTAAATCAAATTTTTATAAGCTGCGTTTTCAAAACGTTAGGGTAGATTTATAGCATAGATTAGTCTCTCTAAAATTTACGAAAACGCGTATACAATGCTGAGCGCTTTATTGACAGCCGCTATATCCCTAGGAGGATTTGAACCTCCGACTGCCCACCTTTTGGCAGGGCACTCTACCGCTGAGTTACAGGGATGAACGACTAGCGACTGTCAACAAACCGGTATGTGTAATATTCGTGAAATTGCTTTAAAAACTTATCTGCATCCAAATTGTAATACGCTGAACAAATAGATAAACACTGTCGCTTAGCATCGTGGGAAATTCTAGAGGAATTACCTCTGCGGGTTACTTTCACTTATATTAATCCTGTATTTGCGTTTCATAATTGGCAATGAACTTGTACATTTTTGTTATTTTCGCTGCATTCCAAAACATGCCCAAAATTCATGGAATACATGGACAAAATGACTTTTGTGGCTTATTTACCGACACCAATTTCTGCGTTTCCTCACTATAACCGTACCATTGGTATGATATGTTTCTCAAATTTATTGCAATATAGCTAATTATACTCACATCCGACAGTTGATCGTCGTGCTGCTGAACGGGATCAGCAAAAGCATCGTCCGGCAATGGTGCTGCTATTGCCTCGGCGATTGCAGCTTCCACCTGGACGACCTGTGGGCCGACCGCTGGCTGTTGTTGCGGCGCAGCGTCGTCCGAGTCGGACAAGGAGTCAAACGACGCCTCTTCCGAACCCAGACTGTCGGACTAAAACAAAACAATCGCTGTTGTCACACCAGACTGTCGAATCACAATAGAACATCCAAAAAAATTACTCCTGCAGGGTATAGTTTTGTTGATTGATTTTAACTAGCTATACTATTAACCCTTCCATGCAAACCGGGTCCAAATTAGCGGATATAGTATTGCATTAACTAAGTGTCTTGTCGTGCGTGTTTGAACGTGCGTTGTTACTCCCTCGCTTTGCAAAGGTTCTTAAGGAGCTAGCAAAGAGTTTTGGATAGTTGAGTGGAGTCTTTGTGCTGCCTTTAATTGTACAACACGGATTCCCCTTTCGGCGCCGGCTGGAGTTTGTCAAAGATTACACGATACACAAATTAATTCGGTCATGAATGGGCTAAAGAAAAGCGTTGTTGCAATTTCTTACTGCTTCAATGTCGGTGCCTTCACAGTCGTTCATCGTATTTTTCAAACAAGTTCTGTTCCAAATCTTGAATGTCACTTGATATTTTTGTTGGTCAAAAAGTGTTAAATGGTCTATGACTGTTTAAACAGGTTCATTAACAAAATCCATTGTCTAATTGAAACTCATAGTACACACTGCTATTTTCAAGGGATTTTGCTTGTATTCATTACCGCGACTCATGCAACAGTAAATATAAGTATCTATATAAAGTTTTGCATAACCAGTTAAGTAGCAAGATACTACAGTTTTTAACAAAATGGGAATTTTGATAGTTTAAGATTTGGCGTTTTTGCACAAATTCCCGGACTGATCACCATATTAATGGTAAACTGAGCCGTTTGCGTTGACACTCCTTTCGTAGTATTTAACGTTATTATGTAAACCATCATGTTTATTAAAAGATTTACTTACAAGTCTTCAGAATTACAGTATAATATGTAACTTACATCCCATGCTGCTGGCTGAGGCTCGTCGATGAACTGTGGTTGTTGTTGCTGCTGTTGTGCCACGTGCTGCAGCACTTGATGCAGTTCACCTGGCGCCCACAATATGTTGTGCGGGACAACCATCTGCACCGCCGCATGTCCTCCAGCAGCCGCGCCGCCATTTTCGCCCTCGGAGCCTGTTGTATCAGCCTCTTCTTCAAGTCCATGTTGGATGAACTGAGGCATGATACCAACAGGCTGAATATCCAAATCAGCCTCGCTCGGTGACGACGAGGAGGGCGATTCGATTACGATCAGCGGCACGGGTGCATTGTGGTGATGTTGCTGCTGAGGCACTACTGCTGGCACGTGGTCCGGCAGCTCTACAGGTGGCGGTGGCGACGGCAGTGCAGGCTCAATGGCACTGCTTGATGAGCCAGTCGCCGAACCCTGAAATGTGTATGTAAAACGATACAAATAGTATAGATGTAAACACACAATTCTCAAGTAATATAACTGTCACAGAGCAGTAAAGAACATGATTATTCTAAAGACCATTATTTGTCGCATCTATGATTTCAAATAAATGCAAATTTGTTGCTACTTTCTTGAGAAAATGGGTGTGGTCGCCTTATCTGTAGGTTAGCGAAACCGCCGTATGACACTCCACATGTGTCCGGATAATGTTGAAAATGGCAAAATTTTGAATAATTGTGCGGATGAACAATGATTTTGTTGCATTTAATCAATGATGGTCGCCAACATCTTCCTATCAATTTGCGTGTGCCAAATTATTGCACATTATTCAACAAGTGTGACACATGATTGGAAATATAATGTTACTGATAATCTACCCAATTTACCAGCAAGATAACTATGTGGAGCAGTAATAACTATGGTAAGCAGCTGTAGTCGTAGTTTGCTGAACGTAGTAATAAGTTTCAAATTTGCCGATGGACTTGCCCAGTAGGAAGTTGCATACTAATTATTGCGATTAATTTGTTATGTATTTTGTAATTGGTCGTGCTAATTTTACAAAAACGGCGATAAGTCAGTAATGAACTCACAGGTCTCTCCGAATTTTTTGTATTCGATACGTTTACAGACGGGAATACAATAAACACAATTATCCCTTGTGAATATCTTTTCCTGAGTAGCGATTGAACAATACCCATTTTAAGCCACATTTAGAACGAACGTTGGTGGTATCGTACATATCATGAAGAACAATTTGGGTCAATTTTTACAATATAGAACAATTTATGTCGACTTTCGGGAGTAAAATCACTGGAATAATCGGTGCTAAATTGTCGGGGCTGTTGCTGTAACTCCAGTATCGCCTAAATTTTTACAGGTATTCTTGAAAATTATATTACAGTGTAAAACCTTGTGATTTATGCATTGTACGTGTATTGTATGAGAGTCTTGTCTTCACGGCGCAAGTATAATAGTTGTTGGATGCATTTTTGATTCTTATCGACGTCTAGAATGTTGCTTGAAGATAATGGGCCAAATCTTTCTCTAAAAAATCTGATCAATTCGGTTGGTGTCACCTGTAGTTTCGCAATAAATTAATCGTTTCTTATAGTTTAATAATGTATGGTTTGCTTATATTGAGTTCGTATTCGCCATTCGGGGGTAGCTCTTGAATCTAACAATGTTGTGGTTTGCGGATTAACGCGGTGTTTCTAAACCCAATAATCCTAGCGCAACCTCTAAATATTTGAAATTGCCTGTTTATTCAGCGTTAATTTTAAGATCATTATTATCGTATTTCTTAATTACAGAGAACAATACGATGAATTAGACTATAGAATAAGATATGGAACTTTATCGCAAGAGATGCTGAGAACGTCGTGTTGGAACCATTAATTTGCTGTTACTTAATCATATACATTACTTAAAAATTTTATACGAACTGCAACGAAACTGTAGGGGAGAAATGAAGATGACACGCAGCATTATGTGAGAAACGTAAAGATTATGCATTGTGACCATGTGAGCCGAGACGCATCAGGCTTAAACAGGGTATATTTTACAAAAAAAGTAAAGGGGACTTTTAGGTATATGCCTCCAGCCGAAAATCAAGTTTGAACAAGCATCGTTAGTTTTTCGTATCGTTCGATTCAGCTCATCAAAGGTAAAAGAAAAAACCCACTGGGGCAAAAAACTCGACTATACCCATATATTTAGGACATTTTTGTCGATTTTTCGGTTACCTATTGGATAGAAAATATTCGAAATTTTACATACCATTCGAGCCGCATTTCTCAAAATCCGCTAAATTCGTGGGTTAGTAGCATAAGCTAAGGGCTTAGGATTTCACTTAAAATGGCGTAAGCTTCTTAACGAAGAAACAGATGGAAATGACTTCAACAACATTCGTCAGTACGGCTAGAATGGTATATTGAACTATATTTTTACTGAAACGACGCAACAAAATGTTGCTTAAATTTGACGCCAAAATTTAATTTTAGCCGGGTGTCTTCCCTCGCACGAGCGTATATCTTAGCGACATTAATTCCAGAGTTAAACGTCCTAAGGCCACATCTACTGACTGTGAACAGTTGGCTTTTATAGGAATAACTTAGTTACAAAGAATAAAAACAAAACGGGCTGACTTAGTTACAAAGAATAAAAACAAAACGGGCTGATATGGACTTGAAACATGACCATACAAGCTGATGCGAGGGGCACGGGGAGTAATTTATCTCTCGACGCCTTGACGCGTCCCTCCTCTCTTCGACGCAAAGCGCCTCTGCTCCCTGTCCACCTCAACATCTGATTACAACACCCAAGCTTCGCGCAGGCGCCGAACCCATAGGCACAAAATTGATTCTTTCCCTCCCGCGGTCCGGCTGACCCCTCGCTGGCCGGCCGAAGGTCTATCCCTACCATACGGCTGGCGTCGATTAGGGATCGAAGTCATCTCGCCGCCATTCGGTTGGCCCCGCTAAGAGGCGGTAGGACTCCCCCAAGGATTTGACAACCCCGCTGCGTGAGCATTCGAACATGTCTGAGCATGAAGTTGCCTAACCTCTGCTCCCGGCCAGAAGACAAGATATGCACAAAATTGCAGCTGCGGACGTATAGCTTTAAAAAGCACAGAATAGAAAAATTTTATCCAAATACCTCTATCGGTTGCTTAATTACTAAAGTGAGATCGTAATTTCTCCAATTATATTGATTTATTTGTTAATTTTTATAGAAACGAAAATTTTCATTCCTGATGTCAAAATTTGACGGAGTTCCTACTTAATATTGAACGCATTACAGTCAGTGTACGATTTGTACGTGACGCCTATTCTTGCCTAAAGCATAACTTAGTATGTGGGCGGATCCATCTGTGGGCATGTTCATTTTTAACTTCCCGAATTATACGGCTGAAACCTGCATTATGCGGAATCAATATCTGACATTACATACGATAAATCACATAATTAGTTTAAAACGGAAGACATACCTCTGTTGTCGACCCGCCCGATTCGACTGCTTCCTGCTGCTCCTGCTGAATTTCGGGCTGCGCCAGTTGCGCCATTTCTTCTGGCTGCTGTTGTTGTTGCGGGTGATCCTGAAAAAAATCATAGAAATTGTACAGTTTTCAATAAATTGCACCAATTACTAACGATCTGCTTTAAGCCTTCTACTCCCCTTGTGAAGTAGCACGATGAAAGTCAAACGGTGTTAAAAATTGTAAATTTTCGTGTTAGAAATCTCTAAAACGACAGAAAGCCTAAATGTCGCTAATGACATTTGAAGCACAAGCTATATTCTTTGAAAAACACTGTATTATGGCGAAGAATTGTGGCGAATATGTCACAGAATCAAACAGTAGTTGGTATTTCTAGAGATGGTTTCCGGCCAATCTCCTTGCTGTCTTTACTCTATAATTCATTTTTCGAAAAACCTATACTTGGGAATGGACTTACAAAGTTTCTATACACACTCCTATCGGATGTAGCTCTACTATACCAAAATATTCTGTCGATATCTTTTTGAAAAACAAGTTGTATTCAGAAATCTAGATGTCGGCTATGAATTTTCATTTCAAATTATGGTTTGAAAATAGAAATTTGTTATGCTTGTGCTGTGTCAAACACGACGGATCAAATAATTTGATCAGTGGACAACGCATCAATCCAGTTGATTTATTAAATTTTGCGTATTCTTATATTTGCCGTCAGAGAGATGTAAAAAAAGACCAACCGTTAGCTAAATGTGGTAAGCTTCGGATAATTCGGAACGATGTCCTAAAGTTTCTAAAGTACTTAGTTATATGAAGTTAGCCTAAAATCGAGGCTAATTTAGTAACGAAGTACGCAAGCTTAAACAAGTTTTCAAGAAACATTCGAAGTTTCTTTTAATTTCAAGAAACATTCTAAGTTTCTAAGAAAATTCTAAAAGAAAGTTTTATAAGCTATAAGAAACAGAAAAGTGAGGGCCTCGGCTCAGGAGAGAAAACTGTGTTCTTGCTTTCTAGGCATGATGCTGAAGTCATTATTTATACCTTACAGAGATTTTGCGGAACCAAAAAACGAAACATGATTAGAGCACACTTATTTATCGCTTTTGAACCATTTACAAATCTACGAATTGACATTTAGGAATAAATCCCGGTTTGCGGCTTTTAGTCTAGTGCTAAAAGAGTATTCTCGGTATGGTCCGCAGCACTAATAAAACCACAAAATTGTCTGATCATGCTGCTGATTAATCCATTTCACCAACACACCGTTTAATCCAGTTTTCTAGCGTTAGGTTAAATTGAGTCCCTGGAATTTATTTATTGAACCTGGATCGTTTGCTTGCGAGCCTTGGACGTTAGCAACTACACTATCTAGGAGCTGTTACTCGGTTCCATGGGCAAACCTCACAACTGGAGCGAATAACAACGCAAGTGCATCGCACGCCTCAAGAAAAACTCTGTTAGTGCATG
This sequence comes from Trileptium ribeirensis, assembly GCA_030248225.1. Classification (NCBI taxonomy): domain Eukaryota; kingdom Metazoa; phylum Nematoda; class Enoplea; order Enoplida; family Thoracostomopsidae; genus Trileptium; species Trileptium ribeirensis. Next base: position 9,567 of record JASANE010027600.1, read on the forward strand.
CGCTTGTGACATAGCAATTTCCTGCCGAAGTAGATTCACACTGAACACGTGTCTCTGGCTTTAATGTTGGCGTCCTTAGATTATTAAGTTGTTAGTTTTTCAGAACACTATAGTCAACGAACGATTACGATTTTGCGAACCAAAACACGTATTCGGTTCAAGATTTAGTCGGAGAGAAAAATCTTAGGAGATTCAATATCAGATTTGTAAAAAATATAAGTTACATTCTTTTGGTATTATAATCTTTCACGCATTTGGCCAGAAAATTATACGACGTTTTAGAGAATTTCCTGTATTATTTTTGTTATGAAAATCAGGTCTATTGATAAAACTGTGAAAAATAGCGAGTTAATGAGTGAACGATTTTTAATTGTTCGCTGGAACTAAGGTAGCGCAATACATCTTTTTGAATGCACCGGCGTAAATCCGTCCATAACTTGGGGCTAATACTGTTTTTAGAGGCCGCGATACCTGTTTCGATATGCAAGTACAAATGTTTGAGGCGTGATTTTCCAAAATATTTTTTGGGGGAGGGTGGACGGGGCGATAGTCGTCCCCCGGCGGATCCCCGTGATTTACGCTCACGAGTAGAGCATTATGAAACTTCCGAACTTATTTCAAGCACTGTTGCACAATAAGTTTTCCTGGACTTTGGATGAAGGACTACCGTGAGCGCTGAAATCATACGGATCTACTAAGTCGAAGTCATTGTTTATCGAATAAGAATTCGTGGCCTTGACATAGGACCAATATCTTAGTTATAAAATAGTCATTACCAACTGGATGCTAAATATCGGACCGTGGGCTTAAAGCCTAACTTCAGATTTATATAACTGGTCAGAAGGCAGAAATAAGAAAACTCAACAATGCTGTCAAATTGTGAAGCCATTTATTACTAAAACAAGTTGCTTAGATTTTCACAGCACAAATTTTCTGGACAAATAGAAAGAAATCAATCTATTTCGATGTTCGATAGAAGATCGCTGAGCATAAATAAGCGGTTCTCTTTCATTGTTCCCGGGTTGTAAATATATAATACGGCCGGTGTTATCATAACCGTGTTACACTGAACAAAGACTACGACGAATACATTGGACTAAACATTGCATGGTTATAATTGAACAATGTTAAATTCACTAATTTTTCTCTATTACTTTTAGCAACAGTGCATTAGGTAAGAGTATGACACTTCCCTGCACTCTAATGTTAGCCCGTGTTTGATAAAACGGGCGTTTTCGGCCTAACCCCCCCAGTTTCTGTGGGGGTCGAGATGCACGGACCCCCCAATTTCTGGGGGGATCGGTTGAACCAGCAGCTGCTTATAAACCGACTTCCCCAGAAATTGGGGGGTCTGACCTACCCCCCCCCCCAAAAAAAACAGGGGTCCGAGCTCCCCCCAGAAACCAGGGGGAGGAGTCAGGCCGAAAACGCCCGCCCTAATGCACTGTTGCTTGTATCAAGTGTGTATGTTGATTTCTTGAGAAGGGTATGACACTTTTCGACATCACCATGCAAATTGGTCGAGCATGACTGGATTCCATTTCGATTTTCGGGAGGGGGTGAAGGTTACCCCCTGGCGTTCTTCTTTTTTGGAATTATGGATTAAAATTTGTCCTGATCCCCCTCCCCAGCTCTGGGCATGTCATTTAAAATTTTTTCTTCGACGTGCCTAGTTTTGGGGTGATCGCGGAAAAAATTATTTCATAGATCTCCAACCGCCCTCCTCCTAAAAGAACAACACTATTGGGGATCGTAACAAATTTTTCTCCATGACACTATGATCTCCTTCCCAAAAAGTGAGGGTAACCTTCTTCCCAGAACCAGAAAATAGCAAGTTCGAAATGGATAGCGTTATAGCCGACGCGTTTATGGCGAGAAGCGTCATACTCTTCTCAAGAACCATTACTTAAGCGTTGCATAAAGACTTGCTATTACGAACCGAATTACTAGATTACTAACAAAAAGACCACAATATCATCAGTTCTCGCTCCGTTTCTCCTTCCCAAGAAATATTGTTCGGGCAGAGCGTTCGTAGTACAACATTATTACATAATAAAGGCATATTCTCTGTGAAAATTTTTGCCAAACCAATCAGTCTATTATCGACTTGCAAATGATCACATCCACATTGATTTTGGGATGAAAAAAAGTTGTTCAAACCTGCGGAAATAAAACAAATTTTCGTATAAAACATAGAAAAAGCGCATGTCAATTTCGCTTTTCGGGTCCTTCCTAGAACTCGCCAGCCCGAAATTGGTCAATTTTCAAGATATAGCGCGAATGTTAGTACCATTCAACCGAGCACGCATACGCGGCTCAGAGAATATCACTTTCGGCAATATTTACGACAACTTTTTAAGATTTTTTACGGTGTCCAATGGTGCCTGAATTTTTCGAAAAAAATGTTATTTATAAATGTAAATATCATTTTATGTATCACCAGGACAACATTGCCAAACTGAGTTGAAAGGTAGAGAATAATGAGTTATTAGGATTGATGTGAAATCTTAAGCCTAAGGCCAAGCCTAAGCGTTAGCCTAAGCCTACGTCGTTAATTCGTGGGCCTATCCAGCTGATGTTAACCCTATTCCATACAGATCGTCTTCGATATACGCTGTTCTAACGGTATATAAAATTACATGTTTACTGAGAAATTTTTTTTCAAAAATTTTGAGCACACGGGAACTCAAATAAATTAAAAAAATTGTCATAAATATTGCCAAAATGAGTATTTTCTGAACCGCCTGAACGAGCTGAGTCGATTGGAACCAAAAATTTAGCTTGTATCTTCAAAACTAACAGACTTCGGGCTTGGGGATTCTAGAAAAGAGCCTTTTGTTCAACTACGCCTGTTGCAATAAAGTATTATTTTAGATGTAAAGTTAGTGGTTACTATTTTTAAGCCCGAAACTTTTACTAAAACGAATTGCATAACAGCAAATTATGCATTTATTTTATAAATAGCAGCAGATCTAATGGACGCTATCCTACAGCTAATTGCGTCGTAAACATTATCCTCTTCAGTGCTAAATCGAGTATCTTCCGAAGTTTATTTTCAATTATCATTTTTCTTGAATAAAGTTTACTAGGATCTATGGCCTACGTCATAGAGCAATAGTCCTAGCGTAGTCATACGCAAAGTGGGATCCACTGTTAGCAGATAAAATTAGATCAAACCCACGGGTTTGGCAAAGTTAATAGTCTCTGGCTGGTAAGCCCAACTATTTCTGTAAACCTGACGGCCTCGGTAAACCGGTCAGTATGGGTAAACCCAACGGTATCGGTAAACCCAGAAATTTTGGCACATCCAATGGTCTCTACGATCCCAATATATAGTCTCGATAAACCCTACAGTATTGGTAAACCCAACAGTCTCGGTAAACCAAATAGTCTCGGTAAACCCAATAGTCTTGGTAAACCAAACAATTTTGGCAAACCCAATAGTCTCGGTAAACCCAAAAGTCTCGGTAAACCCAATAGTCTCGATAAACCAAACAGTCTTGATAAATTCAGTAGTCTCGGTAAACCCGGCAATTTTGGTAAACCTAGCAGTCTCGGTAAACCCAATAGTCTCGGTAAACCCAAAAGTCTCGGTAAACCCAAAAGTCTCGGTAAACCCAAAAGTCTCGGTAAACCCAAAAGTCTCGGTAAACCCAATAGTCTCGATAAACCAAACAGTCTTGATAAATTCAGTAGTCTCGGTAAACCCGACAATTTTGGTAAACCTAGCAGTCTCGGTAAACCCAAGAATTTTGGTAAACCCAATAGACTCGGTAAACCCAATAGACTCGGTAAACCCAAAAGTCTCGGTAAACCCAATAGTCTCGGTAAACCAAACAGTCTTGATAAACTCAGTAGTCTCGGTAAACCCATCGGTCTCTGTAAACAAGGCATTATCGGTAAACCCAACAGTCTCGGTAAACCCATCAATCTTGGATAACCCAACGGCGTCAGCAAGCCGAACAGTCACGGTAAATCCAACAGTCTCGGTAAACGCAACATTTTCGATAAACCCAATAGTCTCAGTGAACAAACGGTGTCGGGAAACAAAACGGCATCCGAACGCCCAATATTCTAGATAAACCCAATAGTATCAGCAAACCAAACAGTCTTGGTTAACCCAGTATTCAGGGTAAACCTAACAGGTTCGGTAAACCCGACAGTCTAAGTAAACTAACGGTGTCGGGAAACAAATGGGCATTGCAACGCCCAATGTCCGGGATAAATCCAACAGTTTCGGCAAACCTAAATGTCTTGGTCAACAAAACAGTATTGGTAAACCCAGCAGGCTTGGATAACCCAACGGTGTCGGCAAATCCATTAGTCTCGGCAAAGCCAAAAGTTTCGGTAAACCCAACAGTTTCGGTAAACCCAACAGCCTCAGTGAGCAAACGGTGTCGGGAAATAAAACGGCATCTGAACACCCAACATTCTCGATAAACCCAACAGTTTTGGTAAACTCAACAGTTTTGGTTACCCTAATAGTCTCGGTAAACCCAACAATCTATGTAAACCCAATAGTCTCGGTAAACTAACGATGTCGGGAAACAAAACGGCGTCAGAACGCCCAACATTTTCGATAAACCTAACAGTCTCGGCTAACCCAACAGTCTTGATAAACCAATAGCCTTGGTACACCCAATAAATCCAATGGATTCGGCAAACTCAACGGTCTCGGTGAACCGTACTGTCTCGGTGAACCCTTCTGTGTCGGAGGTTTCGGAAAACCAAACGATATCGGTACGCCCAGCAGTCTCGGTAAACTCAGTGGTTTTGGCAAAGCACATGTAAAATCCGAACAGAATGACAAAGTATAGAAAGCACTTACCGCCGCTTGAGGTGGTGGTTCTTGACGTCGACGGCGCTTCGTCGGCGGGATCTGAAACAAACAATACAAAAAAATGAAATAAACATCTGATGTCGATATTTGAGGATTTAAACACAAACGCGGATCTGTGTCAGCATTTGCTTAAGGGATCGTCCAGTTTGTCTGCGCAAAATTTCTAAAATGGACGTTTCCTATCCATGAGCACAAAGCCTGGCTGGTATGGTCATCGTCACAAATTCGTTCCACAATTTTGGTACTACGCTGCCTTGTCTAAACTAGAAATGGTTTGAATAATATTGTTCAACGAACCAAAGGTATGCCATACTAGTGTACGACAAAACTTACGTTATAACTATTGAGTTTACCCCAGGCAAAACCAAACATTAATTTGACAAATACTAGGTTTGACCTTCCCCAAGTTCCTGATCTCAAAGATGGACACATCCTTATGTCCTTCCTAGCTGTTAAGCAATTTTAACCATATCTGGCAAGTTTATACAGTGCATCTTTTCTTTGAGTAGTATCTGGCTAAATCTGTTCCATGATCAGCCTAAATCTGGTCATTCCATGTTTGAAATCATACTGTTTCTTAGCTAGTCTACTAATACCGATTCTTTTAGTCATTCCATGTTCGAAACAAGAGTTGGAAACTTTTGTGCCTTAAGATAAATCATACTGTTTCTTAACTAGTCTACTAATACCGATTCTTTTAGTCATTCCATATTTGAAACAAGAGTTGGAAACTTTTGTGCCTTAAGATAAATCATACTGTTTCTTAACTAGTCTACTAATACCGATTCTTTTAGTCATTCCATATTTGAAACAAGAGTTGGAAACTTTTGTGCCTTAAGATAAATCATACTGTTTCTTGGCTGATCTACTAATACCGACTTTAATTTCAGATCATGAATAAATGAACAATTATGAATTAATTTTGTACCATAAATTGTGTTTAAACATCGCCACGTATTATTCTGCGTTTCTACTTTCCTATGAGCACGGCTAATCAAACTCCCAGTTTTAGACCACAAGATCAAGCAGAATATTGCTGTTTCCGTCTATAAAATGGTAACTACAAAGTGATGTGATAAAAATTTTTAGACTAAAAGTTATCTGTTTTAATAATAAAACTGCGGAACTAATATCTAGCCAATAACCGCTTTATTAACTAAATAAGGGAGTAAAACAACTAATTGTTGCCCTAAATCGACTAAGGTGCTGTTATTACTTTAGCCTGAGGATGATGGCTTAAATTTTCCTTCGAGCCAATCAATAACCCAGCGTATATTTCGCGCCAGACGCAGATCAAATCATACTGTTGCGGCTATCGCTACCCTAAGCCCTAATATTTGTTACTGAACCAAATCCAATATATAAGTTTCTTGGCTAAGCAGTTTTTGTAAGACTTTATCGTATTAAAATAAGGTGTCAGTATTTCGAATTATGACTTTGGTGGATATAGCATGTGACAAATGACATAATTGCCAACTTAGGATGGATGGCTCTACCTGCAAACTGCCATCTCGAAATTACAAAAAAAAATGGGAATTTGGCTCGATTTCCCACAAACCGAGAAATCCCAATATAGAAGAGAGGAGGAGACCCAACGTGGTAGGAACTGATGAGAGTTTATGAGATTCCATTTCTAAAAATACGAAGATCAGTACCATGTTCGGCTGCACAAATCTTAGATACGATTTTTAGTATAAAGCATCTAATCTAGATAACTTAATGTAAACGACTTAATCTAAACTATCAATATTTTTAAATTGGTTAGTGTGTCACCAACGCAGGACTGAAATGATCAAAATTTGTATTCGGGAACAGTCGATAAGCAGTTTCGGGGTTTTCCGCCGGGTTGGTTTGAACTAAAAAACCCAAAAATGGACGTCTTCATGATATAACAGCTCTGCGCAATGACTTAACTTGAAATATAACTGAGTTTTTGAAATTGCTTAGTACATTACCAACACGAGGGGCAAATCACTTAAAATGGGAATTGCTCAACTGCTTATTTTAAATTGCAGTTGACATAATATTAGAACTGTCTGCCGGATACTGGCATATTTTATATTCTTTATTGCAGGATTTGCAGTTCTATATGCTAATTCAATTTTAAAATTCTAAGTCGAGCTGAACATTGTTGATAAAGAGCTCCTAGCCTGTGAACATTGGATTACGTGGTCCAAAGAAAACAGAAAAGTGATGTCTTTATAATATGATCATGCTGGGAAGCAAACATCGCCATGGGCTAGTTTTAAGTCGACATATACATATATATTTCAAACCGTTCACTGTAGCGTCAAATTAAAAACTTGAAAAATAAGGTAAACATTGAATTTTACTACTTTGTTCATTTTAATCTGCAGTGTACATAATATAGAAATGGGGTGTCAGATTTTTACAGTTTTTGCTTATTTTTTGTAATACCAGTAACGCTGCTATGAAAGTCTTTCATTGAATCTGTCATTGCGTTTGGTCGACGCGGACAGGATCCGTGAACCATCCTTGTCTTAAGGCGATTGACCAAATATAATCGTTTAATTTAACTTGGTCCTACTTTGGCTATGCTGCGTAAGGCTTAAGTTGAGGTGCAGCATTATTTTACCACTCGATAGCCCCAGCACAGGTTTAAACGTGTTTAAACCCGAGTTGTGGCATTTCTTGAATTAGTATTACAACTTATTGTACCAAAAAATAACGTTCAAGTATGCGTTTCATTCGAAACAAATTTAGCAGTGTAATTTGAACAAACTCTGATAACTGAAACCATAGCACAGCTAGCTGACGACCGAGCTGTGCACCGGTATTATCTAACAGGACGAATTTAATTAAAAGGAACAATTTCTAACAGGTGACTCCCATAGCAGTACAATAGTTTTATATTTAAAATAAGACCCTGGAACAGAGATCGCAGCAAATCCACAACCTACAAATAATTTGAAAAATGTATAATAATCTAATATTAAAAAATGTTTTTCTCCAACACAGTGATGTTGCTCAATAGTCGGTTATGTTATCAACGTCAATGATCAATTATCTAATGCAGCTCTAAATTCGTTGCATTGTTTTTCCAAAATTATGCAAAACATATTTCGTACTGTTCCTTGATAATTTACTTTAAACTTTATTTCGTTTTTGAGGTCGTAAACAACTTTAACAAAAAGATTGATTAAACGTTTGACTTTATAGCATCATGCGCCACGACATTTAGATTCAATAGCATTGTCAAGCGACATTTAAAATTATATATCGTACTCCAACCAATTACAGAAGCATATGTTACCTGCTCCAAACTTCATATACAAAATAAACAATCTCAATAAGTAATCCAATCAATAAATTAGCAATGATTAACATTTAATATCAGATATCGGCATGTTTCATATGTCTCTTCGCATACACAATATGTAGGGCCTGTCAAATGTCAACAAGGCTAAACTTTAATTCACACACAGCAGGAAATGAAACACACAGTAATTTCCCGTTGATTCTAAATGCAATAAACATTAATTAAAACAATTTTCATTCAGGACGCATGAGATTTGTGGTTAATGCGACTAGATACAGCATGACGACTGCTGGCCGTCAGAGTAAAGTTCAGCGTCTCTATTCACCACGGTTGCAATTCAACCGGGATTGCTGCTCCGCAGAACGTTGTTTATAAGTTATTTACTGATAGATTAAAACATTTGTCAAACACTTTCAAAATTGTTTTCAAATTCTGATTTAAATGCGCCTATCCAAAACCGATAAATTAAAAAACGACATAACATAATGAAATTCTGGGTAGATAAGGAGATGCACTGCTGGAACTGTTCATTCAATAGCATCTGCAGTTTAGCCTGTATAAATGCAAAGCAACTTATTCATCAGCCATCGGCATGTTTAAGACAAATCAATCAAAACTTACAGTTGCTAGTATATTCTTTGGCTAACCAGTGAAGTAGTCTGCAAGACCACGTACTAGCAATAGACAACATGTAACATGTGTATGTTATGTAAATATTACAGTTTTGCTTAAATGAAATGTGATCAACCCATAAACATATTTGTTGTCCGAGTGGTCTTGATTATATTACGACATACCCAAAAAATGGATTATGAAAATAATTTAATTTTCCCAGTATTTTAACCTAAAAATTTGGCAATTAATGATTCAGAATTTAAGCCTTTACTTCATGATTTTGCTTGCTTTTAACCATACATGTCGGCGGTCGGTCAAGCCGGGAGGGGGGGTAGAGGCCCCCCATGGGGAAGAGGGGGGTCGCGGCCATCCGGGGGGCAATCCCCCCTGGCGGGCCAAATTTTCCTAGGGGGGTTAGTCGTGAGGACCTTTTTTTGCTCCTCGCAGCCACATTTTTCGCGTATGAGTGCAGTTTTTGCAGAAACATTACTAAAATACAAACCCTTTTCGAAGCATCAATTCGTTACCTAATTTTTGGAGCTCATATTCTGCGCATAATAATGGGTTTTTTCTTCTACATAAACAAACTCATTAACACCAAAATACACACATAAACACCTATCATACCCATATATGAGCACGTCACAGTATATATTTTAATATTATAGATTATATAACGTATATAAAACGTATATATGTATATCGACAATGCAGAGTCGATAATAAAGCTTTAACGCTCCATGCAACGTACCAATAAGCCTTAAGCAATTCGATAAACTTTTACTTCAGGGAATGACGTCGTCAACAAAAAAGCTTTCCACAAATTTACGGCCGTACATGCACCTTTAGCAAAAAGCAGGGACAATTTGCGCAAGGTTTTGCATTAAGGTCCTACTTCGAAACTCGTCGAGGTGCCGCCAAGCCCCCCTTCGGGGGGGAGTTCTGCGCACCCCAGCCCCAGGGTTGTTACCCCCCTGGCTTTTCGGCCTCGGGGGGGGGGTCCGGATTTCAGGGGGGTCACCCCCTACCCCCCTGCCGGCATGTATGCATTTAACGTTGAACAAACCGTTGCCGGCATAACGACTCGAACTCGGATCGTTGGTTTAGCATTTTTTCTAATCACTCAACCATGATGACGCTGTTGCTCGACTCCTTTTAAGGCTTCTCGCAAAGCGGGCGAACAACAACACTCAGTCAGACGTACTTGCGCACCGAACTGCGTTAAAACACAACGTTGTATTTTGATTTTAGTTGCCGGTGACCAACTACATGAGGTAAAAGGCTAAACAATAACTTTTTAAAATAATTTAAATATTTATTATAAATGACATTGTCTGAATTTTCTAAGGTATCATTCGGTAATTCTAGGCGACCCGCCTGAATAATTTTTGGCTCAAACTTATTTAACAATTCGGACAGATAATAAAAAAACGCACAAAAGAGGGATTCATTAAAGTTTTAGCGTAACAGTTTCTCAGATTTAATTATGAATGCCCTGGATAATTATGTATAAATCTAAAGTGATCTATAATAGTCATATGATAGCATCAGCTCAACAAATATGTGTATTTAATGGTATCCCGTCAACTCAGAACCCCGCTAAACGGCGGCGCGTCACGAACAAAGTTTAAAAGCACCAAAAGTTTATGATGAGTTCTTGAGAAGAGTGTGACACCCTTCGAATTCAGAATCTAAACGCAATCCAGTCATTCCATATTCCAATCCAACTCGAACTTACACCCTAATTCTTGTGGAAGAGGTAGTCCCACTTTTATGGGTTATAGCGTCAGGGAAAAATTTGGTTCGACCGCCTCAGTTTTTGGGATAGTCATACCGTCAGAACCTTGGGATGGTCGGGGCACAATCTAATTTATGATACCATAACAACCTCACCCTCAAAAGTGGGGAGGTTCTCACCAGTACGAAAGGTGAGATCGAAATAGACCGCGCCATGAATATATAATGATTACAAAGACCGTCATGCACTCCTCATGTCATCATTACGAACTTTTTATACTGCTAACCACGTAATAGACATAAGTAAAAACTTACCATGATATCAATTGATTATCGATACATTCTTGGTATCGTTTTGGCCAATCCTTCAGCGGAAGACATCGTCTACTTGATGTATCAACACACCGAAGTCTGTTATAAATTGCAGCGGCAAATAATACCAATAAAGGTTTAAATCCAGCCACATGTGGAATAATCATTTTGTCTGCTGTCATACTTACAATACTATAATTGTTACTCTAGCTTTAGTAATTCTAAGCAGATCTGGCCATTATTTCTATTCATATAGAATTGCTAATGTTATTTTTTGAAACGGCTGGTGCTTTAATGCACGGTCGTTAAATTCGAGCTTATGCATGTAAAATCAAACAGTGGAGGTGTTTTATATTATATAAAAATTCCGTAATTATTTTTCTCTAAAATTCAAGTAATTAAATTATTTTATTAACTTATTTAAATTTAAGACATATTTAATATCGGAACTTGCTTGCACAATCTAAGCACACTCTGCTTAACACGAAATGCAGGGAGGAATTTCACCTTACACACATCACAAAAAAGATTTTGAAATAGTCGATATATGGTCAAAATCGCGTTTACAACAACATTGTCTCAGTTATAGCAAATTAATCCTACTGTTATCTACGTATGAATTATTAAAGTACTTGAACCTATACATAAATTCAGCTGCCAGTAAAATACCAATCACCCTGAAAATTGTTCTTTGATCAATATTATTTGAAAACCCCAAAATTAGGCAAAACTAAATGGAACCTGAAGATTGCCAAGTAATAAAATAACACTATATTAAGCACCACAAGATATAACTAAGACACGATTGTTATAAATGCGTTTGCACAGTCGAAGTCGCAGTTTTAGCTTTGACATAGCAAAATGTGGTAAAAGGCATAACTAGTGTATCATATATTTGCTACTAAATACTATTATAGGTTATTTTTCTTTTTCCAGTTGCGCAATTAGTGCACTAAGAAAAATACGCAATTTTTTACAAAATCCAGATGTTAATAGAAAAGGGAAACTAATTATAGTATTTTAGGAAAGATATAGCTCCTTTGTTACGCCCTTTAGCGCATACGGGTATGCAGAATGCTGAAGTTACGAAACCAACGGTCTAAACTAATTTATGTTTTTTTTCAGAAAGTCTTGTGGCTGCTAATATAATGACAGTTTTACTAAAGAGCTAGGTTTCGTAAATTTCCTAACATATACAGTTTTGTTTTTGCTTTATATTTTGGTTCTTCAACGAAATTAATTATCTAGTTATTGCTGTTGTTGATATTCCCTATACTGAGGTGGTTAGAATACATGTTGATATTTAAATGTTGATATAATACAAAACTGGTGCATTTTCGCGAAGTTTGTGCACTTAGCTCAATGGTACAGAGCCGCGGTTTCCGAAATCCCAACTAGGCGTGAATAATTGACTTTAATTTATAATGCTTTTCAAAAATTACGAAAAAGACAATTACAACACAATAAGAGACCTTGATGTATTACTTGGAATGAAAACTGCCATGTAGTAAGGGCAACAAAATATGATTCAGAAACAAAATATGATTCAGAATTGCTTTAGACCATCTGCATCGTGCTTTCAAGTTAGCCATAGCACAAAGCAGTAGAACGACAACTACGGGAATACATAGGCCGAGGTCCGAAGTCCAAAGGGGGCAATCGGGTCTGCGGGGCGGGAAGGAGGCCAAAGGCTTCTTGAATGCTCCCAAAGGGGGTCCGGGAAGAGGTTCGTTGTCTTCAAGGTCGCGAAATACACCTATAGGTTCGGCACGTACGGAATCTCCAGGAGAGAGGGGTTAGAGTGGCCTGTCAGGGGGTAGCAGGGCCAGGGGGTCGAAGGCTCAGGGTATAACCCCAGCCCCACCCATGAGCATGCACATATTCCATAAATAATTGCCCCGACATTGTTAAATATATCAGTACTTATCTGCAAATCTATATATAAAAGTGGTAGTTTCCAGAATTTTCGAAACGTCGATAATGTTTCGCTGCTGCAAAAGTTTTACGGATGAAACCTGTGTCATTTCCTGCTACAGTTGACCTTAATGTATAAAACATCAAAAATACACCACTTTCTGTGTTATAACCTCAGCTGTACTAGACAAAAATCCGAACATAGCTAACATATTTTCATAAGCATTTTATGTGCCGTTGACTATGCTTTTTAATATTGCCCGAACAGATATAGACAGCTTAGTAATTCTGATGTCACTAACAATTCTGCTGTCGAAGAGTGGCGCGTTTGCTATTTTCTTTGAAACATATCCTTATTTCATTAATATGCATAGCGGCAACAATGATAATAAAAATATGCCACAAGTAGAGGCGTTATTTGTGAAGGACTATAATTGATAGAGTTTGATGCGGAATTCCGCCTTCAGCACCGTCTCCGCAGAGCTCCGAATTTCTTATACTTCCGACAGCGCAATCTTAAAATACGGACAGTGAACCGGCGATAACAGTAGCAGTGCAGAGCAAATATGCGGCAAATATGAAGAGTAACGTCATATGATCTGTTTCGTAGTCTCATTCGACATAGTACTTGTAAACGAGAAATTATCGGCATACCCTCGATTAAACTACATGCTGACATTCCCATGGTTTCCAAGGCAAATGGCGTTTAAACCCACCCAAGGTATAATGCCTTGCCCTGCCTGGACTATGCGGCCATACTACAAAAATTTGATTTCGTAAGAGAAATCCAAAATTATAAATGAATAATGGAGGATTCTAATCTTTAGGTTTAGTTATAAAAAAGCCTAAAGTTCTTATATTTAGTTAGTTAGCAAAACAACCGATAATACTGCTAAAACCGCCGTTTAACCAGGAGTAACTCAAGAAATATAGACCAACGACACGCTTAGAGCAAAAAGCATCATTAGTGTCGATTTGCTTGGGAAAACATTACTTGGCATTAAAATTTTTAGTGCTACATGTTTCAAGGCAACAGTGGCCAGTCCTATGCTAATATACATCGTAATCTTGAAATAATCTAACTAAAGGACGTTACGTTATTTTGTAAGAAACTTTACTTAAAAAGCACGCAGAGAAACGCCACATACGCACACGACTTCAGAATAACAGGTTTACATAATTATCACAGCTAAGGCTTAGGATTATAATAAATTGAGAACAGAGTTACAGTATTTCACCTATGCTTTTACAGGTTTTGTTGCAAATAGTCTTTTTGAACATACATATGATGGCACTTTCTCGATATGAGTTCCGGTTGAAAAGTTAAGTGTTTACGTTATTTTTGCATTACCAGTCACCCGTTTGCAACCTTACCATTTACTGCTGTAGTAAAGCGTTCGCTAAATTTTCAGAGTTTAGTGTACAAAAATCCGTGTTCATCTCAAGGCGTTGAGACGCTTGGAGAGAACGTACTCCAGGTGTGCTGAACTGAAGAGGTCGATAACCTCCACCCTCAACGAGAAACTGCTTAATTTTTGCTAATGTATTTGACTCCTATTTTTGTCAATTTTCGGCAGGAGGGATGCACCAAAAGAAGGGGGTGAGTAAGATGGTTCCCTTGCTTTGGCTAGACCACTCCCTGAACCCTTTCTCCGGCAAGTATGATCTAGGTATTTTTGAAACAATGTCCCGAGAAGCTTTTGTATCCTTAAGAAATATTTTCCTAGTAACTCACAGTGTTGCAAAAATGAGATGTAACCTCAAAGAGCGAAGTAGGTTGACGAATTTTGTTATATCACATCAGTCTACTTGTGTATCTATTTGTACTTCAACTTCCATCACATCTAATTTGCATCCCCGCATTTCCGAACCTAGCCGAACTGTAAAAATTGATAAGGAGTCGATCCGAGCGGAAAGAAATTGGCAAATAACCGAGCTGAGCTGGAAATTCAAAGTTTCGAGCCGAGTTTTCGAGTTTTCATAGTAACTCACAACAATACACAAATTTTTTACCAATTTCTATAACTGATATGCGGAACAGCTTATTATGCATTGTCGCAATAATCAGCACAGATTACAAATTCAGCATATTATCCGAACATTTCATTACATTAGCATATAGTCTGAATATAGTTGAAAGAATTGGTCGTTAGCGTAACATGCCACTATAAAACATTTTTCTCGGTCTCAAAACCTCATAAATCTAAATTTAGTATATAGAATTTAATATTTAATTTTTGAATTCAGTTGTTTCCCACAAATTCTGGCTCCGGATTCTTGTCCTACAGGTAAAAGCTGCACTGCGGCTACGAATTTGTCTTTTACAACGGTGGATGACCATTATAAGATTTTTATTATGGAATCACACTTTTGTCGGAGGATTGAACAAGTTTATTGCAACTTGGGTACTAAAAAAGTTGTGTTTGGGTAAAATCGATGATAGTTTTTCGTCAACTCGATAATAAACAATGGAGGACACAGCAGGAACTATTATAAAATTCAGATACATTTGGAAGCTGAAAATTTTTTATTCGCTTCAGGAGATGACCGGACGCCCTAATAGGGCTTATATGTATTGGAGCTTTGGCAGTTTAAGCACACAAATTAATGATACTAAGCATACGACTACTCCCTCGCCTATAGTACCATTCCCTATTTGCGATTCAGTGTGACTATATAAAAGCTTAATCGATATTTACAAAAAACCTTTCACCACGGTAAAAACCACATGCTGCAAATAACAGTCGACCAGATACTCAGAAATACCCAGATCGTTAAAAGCTTCATAATGGAATTGGTTTCTTCTTAGTAGCATATTATTTTACTTACGATAGTGTGATTTTACCACGGTCTTGAATAAAAAATGAATTTAAATAATACGCTGTGCGACGAAATATATGCTTTATAGCATATATAAACTGATTTGAAGACGTACAAATATATTAAGAGTAAACAGATTATATTATGACCACCGCGCTTTTCAAGCCTTTATTTTATTTGTTCAAGGGATAGTTTATGTCATAACCAATTATTGCAATTGAGTGCTATAATTCTAAAACATTTTTGTGTCATTCAATATTAATCCACAATTATTAATATAGACAAGGTATCAGGACGCATACATTTAAATAAGTGTTCTTACGATTTAAATCAGCTCTGCTGAAGACACTAAATGAGACAATGCGAAGAGAATTTTTTAATCAAAGTTGTGCTTTTACGTAGCAAATAGTTACAACTCTTAATTTTTATGACATCTTTGACCGCTTGTAGTTTTTACCCTTTTTTTTACATTATGATCGGTGGACATCTACAAATCCTTGTATATGCGATTAACATGGTCGAGTAACTGTGTTAAATCACTTCAACACCACGAAAAAGTGCCATATTGTTATTAAAATTAAAATTATTGTGCCGTAAAATGTTATTATAATCTATTATCATCATGTTTCTTGGTTACTAACTGTACTAATATAAAGTTTTGATGGCATTTTATGGTGTGATTCATTTTACTCTGTTTATCGCTTTAATGGATTTGCTTGTTCCGGCTGATTTAGGAACATGAAGCAAGATTCAGCCGACAAGGTCTAATATTTTGCTGCACTAGTTAAGTATTTTATTTTAACCTCGGTAGGCATTGAAGCACTCTATAGATGTTAATATCGAAGTTATCTCATTGCTTCACAGTTGTTTAAAATTATGGACAAAGTACACCATTTCTGAAAAGATTTGAGCAAGAATCGTTCGTGGTACTCTGCTAACTCAAACGAAGCCAGTATGAAAAACTAGATATAAATTTCGTGGCCCAACTCAATTTTACCGAATAAATTTGAAACTGGGTGAATATGTCTGCGTTATATATACCTACTCTACTCATTAACTTAGGTCCACGGTAGTAGGTTGACTTGAATGAATTGAGTAGTACGGCAAACTTATTTCAGGAAGTGTTTAGTTTAGCTTCCTCAATGTGTATCTAAGTCATATCACGAAACCATGTAATTTGGTCTGGGGGCTACATCGGCACTTTTTGGCCCATACCACCAGTCTTTTGGAAGGAAATTTAATGGCGCTGTGTGGTGTAGTAATATGCTGTCCGACGGTCATTATAAGGTATGATGGACTTCTGCTCCCCTAACATAGCAGGAGCTAGGGGTCCACAAATCGGATGGGCCAAATTAAGCCAAACACACATGTCCCACTGTAAACGTTTGCGGTATCGCCAGCACATGGTACATATGTGTGTTTTTCATTTCACTGTGATCGTTTGGTATTTGCTAATTTTTCCGGAAAAACTTGGGGGTGAACATAGACACTGAAGCTGACGCCAAGCTGCAGAAATTTTTTCGTGACATGTAGCCCACCCCCCCCCCCGACCTAGATCAAATCTAACAACTCGCATACGCTGGTAAATAATGTCAAAGTGCACTATCGCCAATAATTCTATATAACGATAATCGTAATCGGTACAGGTGTCAGTGAAAAAAAGAAAGTGAGCGTATGTCTATGTGTTGCTTAGTTATGAGGCCGAAGGTCACAAAGTGCCAAAAATGAGGTATGCAAAATGTAGCCCCCGACCTTACGAAAATGCAGTTTAAAAAAACCAAATTTAGCATGCAGTCTTACAATAGGCCGGATAGAAATATAGTAAGTCCCCAGTAGAATCGCGCCATGTATTGAAAATTTTTAATGAAAATGTAGCCCCCGACCTGATGTGTAGCCCCCCGACCAGTACCCCCCTGACCAAATCCAAATCCAGAACCTCTAGAAGTAGTTAAGGTTTTACGCGTTATATGTTGTAGCAAGGTGTAGGTCCCCACCAGACTTAAGATGTAGCCCCCGAATTCAGGTGTAGCACCCGACTTCAGGTGTAGCCCCCGCCTCCCCCCCCCGACTTTAGGTGTAGCCCCCCGACTTAAGGTGTAGCCCCCCGACTTACACATATTGTGGTGTCAATTTTTACAAGACCTATGGGTCTGCCTGAAATTTTCTGTCGGACATCTCCCACTCATGGTTGGTTTGTAAGCATAAAATGGTATCTGTATGTGCTGTATCCATTGCGCTAGAAAAACTTCTGCGACACGGTTTTCCTAAATTGATCATTTTTAACCTCAAAAGATCTCTAGCGGCACCAATTATAGGCCACATGTCCTCCAAATGGCGTGACCGCGACCCATTTTGTCCGGCTTGCATACAAACAGACCATAGTTCACGTGTTGCTGCGTCAACCTATAGAATAAAGATTTATTTCGGATTAAAATTTGACCCCAGGGGGCTCTTTGCGTTTCAGGAAGTTCGTTTTGCATAGAGACGTCGATATTCGAAAAATTCAAGGTTTTTACGTCGGAAGGGGTCTAAACACTGTACATTCGAAAACGTTTCATTTTGGCTTCAAAAAGTGGTGTTTAAAATTTGTTGAAATGACCCATCTACGATACTAATTTCGTCAAATAATGGTGGAAAATAATGTAACCAAGAATAACATTGCTGTCTGCAGTGTATATAGAAATAATACATATATAACAATTGCTACATTAATGATATTTAAATACCAATTTGCGTTTATATGATTGCTTTATAAATATAATCACTAAGTGTCGTGCGTTAAAACTCTGATAACAATAGCCCTTTGCTCTCAGAAAGCATTTTTCATGTGCTTTTCTAAACAAAACTGTTAACAGCTGAACAGATAGGAATACAAAAATGGTGAAACCTAATATTTGGGTTTGAGAAACGTACCCGTATACGTGTTGCCTCGTTTCGATTTAATTACGATAAAACCCTGGTTTAAGGCAAATAGAATTTTGTAATCACTTAATGAAAATTGGATATTGATTATAGTTTCGTAACCGTGTTGAACAGGCAACGATATCAAATTTTTTAAAAAGATGTTCAGCAACGGGATTACTGTGAGAATGCGTGTTTGAGTTTAGTTGATTGAAATAAAACGTTCACAGCTCTGCTTAACATCAAGTTCAAATAAAAGATTAATTTTGCTAGCGAAATTTAGTTAATTCCGAAGCAGTGCAACTGCAAATTACGTCCCATAGTAAAGGAGAATCTACATGGGATGTTTATGTGCTTTACTGCTAACCTACTGTATTTTGTTCGCGAAAATTTATATTTTGTCGAGATATTAAAGTTTTGTCGTTTGTTTATTTGGATTCAAGGTTAAAATGTATTCGGACACCAGTATCTCCAAAATATATACATATAATAAACGTATCTGTAAAAAATTACTCGTATAATTTTTATTGACCAAAGTGCTGTTAGAACATGTTTCGCATCAATTAAGCAAAGCCGTCATAGAGCACTTCTTACTCTCCACATAGAACACTGAGTAGGCAAGAAAAAATTGGTATTCGACTAATGGTGCGTACCCAAAGAATAGTCATTCACATAGCGTCTAGTCATTGAACAACATTACACTTACCGTAGTGAAAAATAGACCAACGTCTGATGAATTCGACCCATTTACATTGTTAAATAACGGCTGTACAAACGTAGAAGGTATACAATTAGCGAAATGTGATATCCGTGTTTATATGCCCTCGAGAAAAGCTATGCAGAAAGGTTGCAATAACGGTTTTAGTTTTCAGCTTCGCAGTACCTACCATATGAACGTTTTCGCATTAATACGTGGTAGTTCCAACTAATTCATTATTCGCTGCACACTCAGCACTTTTATAGTGCACATACAAATCAGGGTTTAGCACTGAACTGAATTTTGATTACTTTCAAGTAGTCGGCCGAACCCAGAAATTTTCGAGAAGAACGTTGTATTGATGAATTGAATCTAAATTTATGTTAATTAATTACAACCATTAATCATACTGTTTTTAACGCTTGTCTTTACCGTGCGGCTAAATTGAAACAACATCGCTTACGAAACTGCGGATATTCTTACTTATTTAAATATTGTCCCGTTATAGTTAGTATATTTTGGCTGAGAAATATATACGTTCTGGATTTTTGGCTTCGTATAACTACATTTTGTTCTCGTGTATCTTCAGCATGTATTGATGAGTTTATCGATACATCTGTTTAACACTTAATAATCATGATTCTGTCAGCTTTTGTCAATATCTGCATTGGCTGAACCATACAATTTGATTGTCCATATCTGCCTAAATTTTTCTTGTTTTTATCGAAATAAACCCGTTAGGCCTGAATTTAAGGCAAATCTGTTAAATCACGTTAAAATAATTGAAACGACGAGACAATTGTATTAACATATTTTCCGAAGAAATAAGTAGTCAAAACCTAACAATATAAGCTAATATTGCTATTAACCGTAAAACACTTGGTCTTAAATCGTTAAATTTACTCTGTTTTCCTAGCCGTATTGCGTTTAACCATCGGTATATAATTTTAAAAGCATTTATCTGTAGATCGCCGTGTCTATAAACGAGAGTAGTAAACAATGACGAACTTCACACCAAAATCAAGTATATTTTTGTGTGTTTCCGTTTATTAAATGTCAACCTCTGAATTGATATGGCATAAGTATTCACAGCACGGCTGACCAGAGATATTGCATCTGCAGGTCTACAATACTTTACCAATAACTTTTGTACCTACTGAATAAGACTGTTATGTTGGCATATAGGAAAAATTTTGCAAATTTCAGGGGAAATGTGATAAGTTGAATATAAATTGTTGCAGCATACTAAACTGGCGCGTAACTAAACACTATCATACAAAAAACTTATGTAAAACAGAAAGATAAAAAACCACCAAAAATATTTCTGTCCCGTAAGTTATAAAACAAGGCCAATGTAAGTTTTATGGTCTTAAGCGGAATGTGCGCCCTGCAGTTCTCGATATACTAAGCCTGTTCCAGCCTTAGATTAAACTTAGTATCTCATACAACATTTTTAGACTAAGCCTAAGCAGGATTGTGCCGTCGTACTAAGCTGTTCGTTTTCTTACACTCATTCTTTTATAACACTCGGCTCCGCGATGTAAAAAATAAGCGAAACAAAGTAAGCCAAATTTCTGCAAACAAGTATAATTTTTAAACATTCCTTAATGACCTGAAGGCTCATATTGGTGTTAAACCCATTCCCATCTTATTATCATAGTCACACGAAGGCTAAAAATATATCGTACCAGAGCTGCTTTTCTGCTCCATAAAGTACGGAAAGCAACAAGCTATGTATTTCAACGCAGAACAATTTCTTGTACGGTTTCGAAAAAAATTAATGCTAAATCTTGCTAACTTTTGAACACAACTGTTCCACTCATTTATATCGTGAAGTCGAAATCCGTGTTTAAATCAATATTCGCTGAACAACTGCAAAAAATATCCTTAAATTTGGCTGTTGATATTTATGTTTGCCATTTGATGCGATAACCAAAAACTTTTAAAGTTTGGATATTGTGGTATTTCGGGCGATAAAGGTATTAATAAAACTAACAGTAATATTTGAAATCTAACGTGAGAATTTGGCACATGTCTTGAACGAGAATTACCCATGTAAACAAAGTCTAAGCAAAAATAGGTGAGAAGGCAATTTATTTTATCCCTAAGCTTTATTAATTATTCTCCATTATTATTCTAGTCATGTTAGTCTAGCATAGCATATTGGATATATGCACATGCTAGATATTATTCTTTTCTACATATGATGTTTAAGCTTTAAAAAATTTAAAGAAACCGTTTAGCAATTGAAAGCATAAGCATAATACAGTAAATTACGCATTATAATAAGAACGCGAATCATTTAACAAACGCAACGAACATTTGGCAAAATATGAAATACAGTAAATCAAAATGTAGTGTTAACTACGTTCACTGTTGTAATCCGGTAAAGCCTGGGCAACGAGATAGATTGGAAATTTGTTACCCTGTATAACCATGTTGCTAGTAATGCAAATATCAGCAAGCTCGCAGTCCACATTTTACTGTTAAAGACGGTGTTTCTACAAAACATCAATGTGAAAACAGCAAAATGACGGAACTAAAAAACATGTTGAAGAGCATGATGGTTTTGGTTTTGCAGCAGGACGACTGGTTTTTTTGTGCACTGTTTATACAAAACATCAATGTGAAAACAGCAAAATGACGGAACTAAAAACATGTTGAAGAGCATGATGGTTTTGATTTAGCAGCAGGACGACTGGTTTTTAATTTGTGCACTGTTTCTACAAAACATCAATGTGAAAACAGCAAAATGACGGAACTAAAAAACATGTTGAAGAGCATGATGGTTTTGGTTTAGCAGCAGGACGACTGGTTTTTTTGTGCACTGTTTCTACAAAACATCAATGTGAAAACAGCAAAATGACGGAACTAAAAAACATGGTGAAGAGCATGATGGTTTTGGTTTTGCAGCAGGACGACTGGTTTTTTTGTGCACTGTTTCTACAAAACATAAATGATGCAAACAGCAAAATGACGGAACTAAAAAAATATTTTAGAGCATGATGGTTTTGGTTTTGCAGCAGGACGACTGGTTTTTATTTGTGCACTGTTTCTACAAAACATCAATGCGGAAAACAGCAAAATGAGGAATGTAAAAACATGTTGAAGAGCACGATGGTTTTGGTTTAGCAGCAGGACGACTGGTTTTTTTTGTGCAATGTTTCTACAAAACATAAATGTGAAAACAGCAAAATGACGGAACTAAAAAACATGTTGAAGAGCATGATGGTTTTGGTTTTGCAGCAGGACGACTGGTTTTTTTGTGCACTGTTTCTACAAAACATCAATGTGAAAACAGCAAAATGACGGAACTAAAAAACATCTTGAAGAGCATGATGGTTTTGGTTTAGCAGCAGGACGACTGGTTTTTAATTTGTGCACTGTTTCTACAAAACATCAATGCGAAAACAGCAAAATGACGGAACTAAAAAACATGTTGAACAGCATGATGGTTTTGGTTTTGCAGCAGGACGACTGGTTGTTTTGTGCACTGTTTCTACAAAACATCAATGTGAAAACAGCAAAATGACGGAACTAAAAACATGTTGAAGAGCATGATGGTTTTGGTTTAGCAGCAGGACGACTGGTTTTTAATTTGTGCACTGTTTCTACAAAACATCAATGTGAAAACAGCAAAATGACGGAACTAAAAACATGTTGAAGAGCATGATGGTTTTGGTTTAGCAGCAGGACGACTGGTTTTTTTTTTGTGCACTGTTTCTACAAAACATCAATGTGAAAACAGCAAAATGACGGAACTAAAAAACATGTTGAAGAGCATGATGGTTTTGGTTTTGCAGCAGGACTATTGGTTTTTTTTGTGCACTGTTTCTACAAAACATCAATGTGAAAACAGCAAAATGACGGAACTAAAAACATGTTGAAGAGCATGATGGTCTTGGTTTTGCAGCAGGACGACTGGTTTTTTTGCGCACTGTTTCTACAAAACATCAATGTGAAAACAGCAAAATGACGGAACTAAAAAACATGTTGAAGAGCATGATGGTTTTGGTTTTGCAGCAGGACGACTGGTTTTTTTGCGCACTGTTTCTACAAAACATCAATGTGAAAACAGCAAAATGACGGAACTAAAAAACATGTTGAAGGGCATGATGGTTTTGGTTTTGCAGCAGGACGACTGGTTTTTTTGTGCACTGTTTATACAAAACTTCAATGTGAAAACAGCAAAATGACGGAACTAAAAACATGTTGAAGAGCATGATGGTTTTGGTTTTGCAGCAGGACGACTGGTTTTTTGTGCACTGTTTCTACAAAACATCAATGTGAAAACAGCAAAATGACAGAACTAAAAACATCTTGAAGAGCATGATGGTTTTGGTTTTGCAGCAGGACGACTGGTTTTTTTGCGCACTGTTTCTACAAAACATCAATGCGAAAACAGCAAAATGACGGAACTAAAAAACATGTTGAAGAGCATGATGGTTTTGGTTTTGCAGCAGGACGACTGGTTTTTTGTGCACTGTTTCTCAAACATCAGGACCCGCGCGACGCTGCCTGCCAAAACAAAAACAGCAAAATGACGGAACTAAAAAACATGTTGAAGAGCATGATGGTTTTGGTTTTGCAGCAGGACGACTGGTTTTGTTCACTTTCTACAAAACATCAATGTGAAAACAGCAAAAGACGAAGAAACACGGAAAGATAATGTTTAACTAACAGACAACGTAATTATACATATTTACAAAACCTAAATGAAAAAACGACAAATGGAACTGGAACAATATTGAACAAGCGTGATGACGTTAACACCGCAGGACGATGCATTATTTATCCTGTTTTTACAAAACGTAAATAAAACAAGGCGAAATAAGCGATTTGAACATGCTGAAGAGCGGGTGGTGTTTAACAGCAAACAGGCGTTTTAATTACCCCCCCCCCCCCCACCCCCCCCCCCCCCCCCCCCCCCACCACCCCCCCCACCCCCACAAACCCACCCCACCAACCCACCCCCCCACCACCCACCACACCCCACCCCCCCCCCCCCCCCCTTTGTGCACTGTTTCTACAAAACATCAATGTGAAAACAGCAAAATGACGGAACTAAAACATGTTGAAGAGCATGATGGTTTTGGTTTAGCAGCAGGACGACTGGTTTTTAATTTGTGCACTGTTTCTACAAAACATCAATGTGAAAACAGCAAAATGACGGAACTAAAAAACATGTTGAAGAGCATGATGGTTTTGGTTTAGCAGCAGGACGACTGGTTTTTAATTTGTGCACTGTTTCTACAAAACATCAATGTGAAAACAGCAAAATGACGGAACTAAAAAACATGTTGAAGAGCATGATGGTTTTGGTTTTGCAGCAGGACTATTGGTTTTTTTGTGCACTGTTTCTACAAAACATCAATGTGAAAACAGCAAAATGACGGAACTAAAAACATGTTGAAGAGCATGATGGTCTTGGTTTTGCAGCAGGACGACTGGTTTTTTTGCGCACTGTTTCTACAAAACATCAATGTGAAAACAGCAAAATGACGGAACTAAAAACATGTTGAAGAGCATGATGGTTTTGGTTTTGCAGCAGGACGACTGGTTTTTTTGCGCACTGTTTCTACAAAACATCAATGTGAAAACAGCAAAATGACGGAACTAAAAAACATGTTGAAGAGCATGATGGTTTTGGTTTTGCAGCAGGACGACTGGTTTTTTTGTGCACTGTTTATACAAAACATCAATGTGAAAACAGCAAAATGACGGAACTAAAAACATGTTGAAGAGCATGATGGTTTTGGTTTTGCAGCAGGACGACTGGTTTTTTGTGCACTGTTTCTACAAAACATCAATGTGAAAACAGCAAAATGACAGAACTAAAAACATCTTGAAGAGCATGATGGTTTTGGTTTTGCAGCAGGACGACTGGTTTTTTTGCGCACTGTTTCTACAAAACATCAATGCGAAAACAGCAAAATGACGGAACTAAAAAACATGTTGAAGAGCATGATGGTTTTGGTTTTGCAGCAGGACGACTGGTTTTTTTGTGCACTGTTTCTACAAAACATCAATGTGAAAACAGCAAAATGACGGAACTAAAAACATGTTGAAGAGCATGATGGTTTTGGTTTAGCAGCAGGACGACTGGTTTTTAATTTGTGCACTGTTTCTACAAAACATCAATGTGAAAACAGCAAAATGACGGAACTAAATAAATTTAGACACCTTTAAACGTGTGCTGGTGCTATCGTGTGCGACTATGAAAAAATATTTGCGGCGTTTCTACTAACGGCGTAGGCAGCATGACCACATTAGAGAAAGCTCAAATTAACCTATTATTTTAGGACACCGCTCATCTATCCGATATTGGGACCTTAAATATAATATTGGTCAGCTTAATGGCAGCGTTTCTAGGACTGTACAACCGAAAACAAACAATTGTAAAAATCAGACAACCTGTTTCAATTTTATGCCTACTGCAGCTTGAAATGAACAAAGTAAAAAATTCAAATTTGAAATTTTTAGTGCTACAGATAACGATATAAGATATTGCTATGTTTCAACTTTAACTCGACCGTTCAAATTTTTAATTAATACCTAGCACGATTTCCATATTCTCGTCCACGGAGTTATCTGCTATACCCTGCATGATAATATATAGATGTTAACGTTTGGGTTTTCTGGGGCTCACGAAACAAAGTGTTCAAAATCTCTGCGGCATTTAACAACGGTGTCGACTCGAGTTAATATCGAGTGGAAATAAACGTAAAGTCTATACCAGCCTGCCTGTCCACCAATAAGGGTAAAAAATTGTTAAGATCGGGGAATAACCCGTCCAATGTTACCAATTGTAGTTTGAAGTGAAATGAAATTGCACATTTCCAATTTGACAATCTACTCTGAGCAACCTAAAAGTTTTACTATATTTAATTTTAAGCCGTTAAATAGAGTTTCTTGATACCCGGTATGACCATATTGTAACAACAGTTTTTCAGTTTATGATTTCCAAACAACCCTGTGGCCCAAGCTTGCTTATCAACTTTGCTCGCTTTACTAGACTTTGTTTTTTTACAAACCGGGTATGTTCAACTCGAACCCATAACACAAACTTCAATTTTAATAAATTTGAACGTGCTCTAAGGTAGCGTTGTTATAACAATCTCTGTAAATTTTACAGAGTCGCTATGAATGCTAAATTCTAAATGTTAGACTTTACATTTAGAATGTAGATTTAATGTAGGATTGCCACCCTGAACCCCTGCTTCTGCTTGTATGATTAATAACATTTTAAGACACGAAAAGTTCAATAAAAATTTCGTGGATAATCAGCACCGAAAAATTAAGATTTTAAGGAAATATCACAGAGAAATTTTGTACACCTCGACAAGTTTTGCAAAAATACTGTGGTCTGCCGACAGTACCAGGCGCAAAAGTCGCTGGCGATAGTTTTTCCGACCGTCCGTTTTTCTGATCGGCAGTTTTTGTTCCGGCCGCCCGTTTTTCCGAAGCACCGGTCTACCCACCGGTTGCTTTACTGGCTCAACGGCCAGACAACCGGTGGCCGGTTATCCACAAAGTTTCAGGGACGGCCGACGTCCATCTGGCAGCGAGCAATCTGGCTGTAAAAAAACTAATCAGACCTAACTGTAATGTATGTAACGTTTAATAGGAACCTCGGTCAAATATATGGAAGAGATTATAGCCTGGTGTCAGGTTCACGTTGATTTGAGTGCTAGACTTTTAGTACATCTTTATGGATAGGTAATAGACTAGCAGAGTCTCAGGAGAGTAGCCATACAGAACCTCTGCTTCGGCATGTATGAATTAACGCAATAAAGTACAAATGATGCACACATTAACCGGCGTAACTGTACTCACCATGTCACATTAGCTTCACAGTTGATGAGTCCGACTGAGACGCATATCTAGCTGCACAACTGCCTAAATGCGTAATTCCGGGTTTTGCGGTGTCTATTTTCTCCTTGTGGACTTGTCAAAATTATAGAAATTGCACATTAACTGTTCCAAGTTTTACTCTTGTTCTATTCCCTTAAAATTCAGTCTTAAAGCCCCCTGAATTTTAGTCGTTAGAGAAATAGTTCCTCATTGTAAACATAATTCATGAATTTCTTAAAAATTAACACTGATGAAGATATTCATGTCCGCTAATGTAAACATAGTACTTAAGGCATCCAAGGTTTATATGCAAATTTGATATATTTACAGCTTATGTAACTGATTATCACAAAACCGCTTAAAATTCGATGATTGTGTGACACTCATTTTAAATCAACTGTAACATAAAACTGCCCCTACCCATTTTACAAATTTTCTATATTCTATATAGACACGACTTAACGCAATTATAAAATGAACAAACCTATAACCAGTGTCACAATTCTTTTGTAATCTAATTTGCCATGTCGTCAGTGACTTATTCAAGTACTTGTTCACGCTCAACCTATCCTCCAATGGACTTACGACTTGTTGAACTCCAGGCAAGCCATGCTACAACTATTATTTATCTACAGTAGCATTAAAGCAGCTAAGTTAATTACCGCTGTCATTGCACGCATCCCTGGTTTTCTTATAATCATTATCGCTTTCTAAGTCCGCAAGTATCCGCTGTCCGTCACTGCATTGTTCGATACAATGAACTGTTTCGTTAATTGCTTTGCAAACTTGTTGCTTGGACTTTGTGTCGCTGTTGTTGTCAGCCATAGCCGATTCCAAAAACGTAAAATTTGCTCTATTGTAACACGAGGTGGCACAGTCGGAATCGCCTACTGAAGAAGTATACCAGATACTGAAGTTACGAGTGAAAACAAAATCTCAACTGGCAATCATTTGCAATCGTGAGAATTGAGGTATGGTCGTACATTCAAAGTTTTTGTTGAAATTTTGAGCTCAAAATTTGATAAAATTTTTATCAAAATTTGATCAAAATTTGACTGAAATGTTTAACTGAGTAATACAGCTAGTCGCCATGTTTCAAAGTTTGAGCTCAAATTTACCAGATCAAAGTTATTCAAAATATGTTCCTTTTCTTTGATTGGATTCTAATATTCCAAAAGTTTGAACACATGCGTAATTTTAAAATGGTTGAAATAATTTTTTCGAGGTTTCTTTTAGTAAGTGGGTAAAAGATAAAATTTTAGCGAATTACACATGTAACGTTCAAAACACAATGTTTTGATGGCATTTTATATTTACTTTAACTAATCCGTTACTCAAACTAAGCCGATAATTCCATTGCCTTTACCAAAATCCAGGTATAAATTAATGTACGTCATTAAAGCCTAACTTTCTAAGTTGTAACGCTTGTGTGGCACATACAAAACTAACAGATGCTTTGGCCAAGGTAACCCTGGCGGGCCAACGTGTAATACATGCCATGCTGTTCTCGATGTACTAAGCCTAAGCCTTAGCACTAGCCTAAGTTTAGGTTCTTATATGAGACATACACTAAGCCTAAGCCTAAGTCAGGGGCAGCCGACCCCGAACACCCCGCTCGAGGTTCTTGTTTTTTTCTAACGACATAACGTATTTGTCCTCAGGGTTACCTGGGCCGATGCTTTGATAGTTTCTACTGATTATTTTGAATCATATCTGATCACATGCATATAAGATGTTTTGAATAAAGACTAAAATTTAGTGATATTGCCTGATTTTAGTATTTTTGACCAACCTATAAAGATCCTTTGCTATGTAACCATGTAGTAGGTTGGACTAAAGTTTAGTTGATCTTTTAAAATTTGTCTGATGTTAGCGGTAGAAGCATAGTTTTTGCATTCGAAACATTGTTTTGCTAAATGTGATTGAATCGTATTAAAAGTTTACGTTATTATGTAGAGCATACCTCCTCTGAAGTTAAAATCTCATTTGATTGTAGGCCATAAGATTTTGGAACGTTTTAAATGATGCTATAAAACAGTGTTACACCGTAAAATAACATAAACGTAGAAACATAGAGGGTTAGGGGGATTTCCTGAAAGAATGTCGGCCGTGGGACGTCACCAAGTTTCAGCCCACGCAAGCCTTTAGGTTAACTAAATTATTTCGAAAGTTAATGGCCTCAAAGTGCGAACTAATTTGTCGCGTCCGTTAGACCCTGTTCTTCTGTGTATCAATTTATACTCCAAACTCCACAACATACAATTTTTCTCCTCAAGCTCTGTACGCATACTTTGTTTGAACAAAAAGAAAATTATAGGCGACCAACTGTGCATAAATGCACAATGCTAACAGAACTTCTAAACTTGCTCTCTGTTATATACATCTTGTTCATTAGTTACATATAGCTATTGCAAGAACGGACATTAAACCTCTCTGTTAGAGCAGTAGGCGGTGAAAGGCGCACTGGAAGACAGCAAATGTTTGAAAACTCACGCAAAAAGCGATGTTGAAGCTTATAACATGCTATAACCATTTTAGGGAAATATACCTACATCAAGGTTTATTTAATCTAGCTGGCATTGTGTTCAGTGCTAACCACCTTACCACGTTTCAAAGCTATTTTATATGTGTAACATTTGCGAAAACTAGCAAATCGCACAAATGTGCACACAAATCAATGGATATTGCGAAATTCATAGGTTTTGCAGATATAACAGTATTCCACATTAACAGTTTTATATAATATTTTGCTTGAATTGAAATTTAACCTAATATGTCTTGTGGTCAGCGATGCGTAAGTACACTCATTTAATATAACTTATGTTTAAACCTACAGCATGATTGGTAGTATGACTTTGAACAGGCAAATACTAAAAATGTTTAAAATGTATAAAAATAAATAAAAGCTAAGTCGGTCATGATGCAAATGAGTTAGTGATAGAGATTTCAATTTGCAAGGAACAAAAGCTACGTTCCGTTCTCGTTTGGTGAGTGAAATTTTCGTCAATTAGTTCACGTTGTGACCTCTATACATACTAGTTAGCAGCTTACATCATACATGCTCAAGGTCCGAAGTCTCAGGGGAAGTAAACTTGTTCCCTGGAGAAGGCCTAGGTTTTTCCAGGGGAATATGGGCGGTCGGCGGAAGGGGGGGGCGCAAATGACGAGAACTTGTTGACTGCATAGAATTAGTAACTAAGTTAATTACCGTTGTCATTGCACGCGTTCCTGGTGTCCTTAAAATCATTATCGTTTTCCAACTCCGCAAGTATCCGCTGTCCGTCACTGCATTGCTCGATACAATGAACTGTTTCGTTGATTGCTATGCAAAATTGTTGCTTGGCCTTTGCGTCGCTGTTGTTGTCGGCTACAGTCGATTCCAAAAACGTAAAATTTGCTCTATTGTAACACGAGGTGGCACAGTCGGAATCGCCTACAGAAGAAGTAAACCAAATACGGAGTGTGGAGTGAAAACAAAATCTCAGCTACCTATCATTTACAACTGTGAGAATTAAGGTATGGTTGTACATGCAAATTTTTGGGGAAATTTTGAGCTCAAAATTTGATAAAATTTTTATCAAACGCTGATCAGAATTTGACTGGAATTTGTAACTGAAAAATACATCTAGTCGCCATGCTTCACAGTTTGAGCTCAAAAATATTCAAGATATGTGCATTTCCTTGATTGCCTAAAGTAATGGTCCAAAAGTTTGAACAGTGTTCACACGTTCACACTTCCCAAAAACGCATAAAAGTTGCATTCAAATTTTGAATCAAATTTGATCAGAATTTCAGCTCAAATGTTGATCAAATTCTGAGCAAAAAGTTTGAACTTGTGGATGCAACTTTAAATGTACACTCTGATGTCCCTTTCCACCATATGAGAAAACAAGCTTCATCTAATCCAAAATCAATCGAACCAGATGTGTCTGTTTTGTCTTTACTGTATGCAATGATGTGGTTTAACAATATGAATGTTGTAATTTTAATCTATATAATTAAAAATATAGAATTACATGCTGCCCAAAATATGTATCAAACGGGTACTCCTGATTCTGAATATTTTTTCTACTAAGTAGATAGGGACATCTTAGTTTAATTCGTGCATAATTTCAAAGTCGATAAATACATCACTGAGGTTTTTTAATATCGCATTTTTTGTCATTGTTAAAGACCTTGGAACACTCCCATCGTGGGTTAGCTGGAAAAAGGAAAATTTGTGTCAGATCTTAGATATACGACGTACGTGCAAACCGAAGAAGATCCAAAATTTGATGAGATTTTGCTTCAATTTGTCGCAAAAGACGCATACTGGCTGTAATTTCAATAAAATTAAAACGGCATTTGGATAAAGTTGCGTAACATAACAAATAATATATTAGAGAACGGTATTGGCTGGCTCTAGCGTGTAGTGCTTTCTTATATGATAATCAAAATCTGCAAAAATATGCCAATGCCTAGGTGTTTTGAACAGCAAAAGTACCAATATTTATCGCGAAACGCATATTCGCGAGTGTATAGGTTGCATTTCACAAACTGTTAGGTTCTCTATTTAAATCTAAATATTTTCAATAAATTGCCCAACAGAAGGGCGGAACGCAAATTCTGACATGCTTCGACTGTGCTGTATGATTCATAAAATGTTCAGATTAACTCTCAAGATTTTATTGTTTAATTGATATTACGGGATTCAAGTTATATTGCTGCAAAATGCAAAATGATCTTAAACTTCGGTATTACCTAAAATATTGCTGGTAATCATCCCAGCAGTGTAAAATAACGGAACATCTCTTTTAATAACTTGATTTAAATAACTCACAGCAGATACCGGTCGAATTTCAACCACAACTAAAGCAAATTTGTGGGTATCTGTGTAAGTATGAAACTAAAAATTCGCTATTGGCCGGGTCAATAAGGGATCCTAAGCGTGGCGCTCTTCTAAAGACAACCAGTCACAATTATTTTTCAGTCGCTTGATTGCATAATCTCTAAAATACCATAGCAATACACATTCTCACACACAATACACACAATCACACACAATACACATAATAGATCAGTCAGGAAACACAAATTTATAAACATTTCCATCTGTCAATGTCGGTAGGATTTTTAAACCATTTATCTGTTTATCTTTAACTGAAGCTCAAACTTCCTAAATTTTTCAACTTTGTGTTTTTACAGATCAGTGTCATTTATCAACAAATATCGGTTAAAAACACGCTTACTGCTTTCGTCGTTGTGAATCCTACACGAAGATTCGCCTTGATGAAAATCAGGATCTTGCCCTAACTCAGCAATTAACGTTGGTCCGTCACTGCATTTCATAATGCAACTAACGGCTTCGTTAAATGCATTACAAAACTGTTTCATAGCTTCCGAGTTTGATTTGTCAATCGAAGTCCAATCGAGACCTGTCGCTTCCGCGTTTGTTTGGCACGTGATTGCACAATTGGAAATTGCTGCAGCTGCTACTTGTTGAGTCGTGAAGCAGAAGCAAATTGCTATGGCGAAATACATTTCAGCGAAATTCACGCACGTCTGGCACATTATTAATGGCGATTATAATATTTTGAATATGATGTTTTTTACACTTTTGTGTAAATAAGTGATTCCTCAAATGATTAAATTTTGTTTACAGTGACTATGTTTTAGCCAAATATTTCGTATATGTCAAGTTTTTCCGCATAACGGGCGGCAGAAGATTGTATTAGTGTCGTCGAAGAAAATTTTAATTTTCGTTTGTGAGCCCAAGTTATGTCTATGTTTTCCATCGCAGCCCACATTGTTCTCCACTGTTTGATTGTGTATATCGTGAATTTCTACATTAACATATTCAACGATATTATTTAATGCGGGAGTAATCTTAAAGTGACCCCACCAACCATCCTACTTTGTCATATACGATATCGAATCGCAAACCTTGTTACGGAAAATAGGCTGAATTTCATTCGGTATTTCGCTAACCGAAAATTGGCAAAATCAAACCCAACTAGAAAAGAATTTCTGTGTTTTCAAATTGCACAAATTCGGTTTCGGAATGCCTAATTATTTAAATTTGGATTGTTGAGTGTTCGTGACCAAATTTGGTTCAAAAAGTGGCGTCACAAGCAAATCGATCCTGTAGTTACGCTTCTGCTGTTAGCGAACGAAGCTGTTAAATTCAAATTCGACAAATTTTCGTTCTCAAAAATTTGGTAATTTTACTGGAGTTGTCGCGAACACAAAATGGGAAGATTTCAGTCGCGACCAGTGCGTTTACGACCAGTTTTACGCCGAATTTCAATTGGTCAAAAATCGTTCAGCAACAATTTTTATACAAAATTACAAAATGGGATGGTTGGCGGTGTCATTTTAAGTTTACTCGCGCATAACCAATCATATTAAACCCAATTGTAATTAAACATGTAGATATCATAGGTGTCGATAGAGGGTAGGGGTTACCACCTTCCGGTCAGACCCCTCCCCTCAAACCATATCTACTCCACCACCGAAAGCTCCACGTGTTTACTTCACCTGTTTAATATTTGTCAACTTTAACCCAAATTTTTGCCAATTTTGCATGCATTCGTGCCATTTTATACCAATTTTTGTCAATTTTAGCCGAATTTTTGCAAAAAGTTTCCGAGCGCCTTGGCTGAGGGACGTGGGAGCTTTTGCTGTAATACCAAAGTATTTTGTTAATTTTTTAATTTCGTGTTTATTATTTGCAGTAGAAATTGTGTATCTGTAACTTGCGGTCCGGATGCTATGAATATCCAAAGTGTTTTCCTCACTTACATGACTCCCTAGATATTAATTCAAGCTTGGACAAACAAGAACATCGTGTAGTTTGTAGATAAAATTTTGCAAATTATAGATAGTTAAATTTAGGAGCGATAGAAATTTGTCACAATTTGGATACATATACATAAATCTCACACAGTTCTTTCAAAATTTGGAGATTAAACCGTCACAGAGAGAACCACGATTTTAGACCGGCTGATCTAGATTTCTAAATTCTGTTTTTAATGTATGTATTATTGAAATATACCAATCGTAGACTCTATATAATTCTTGGAAAGCGGTATTGTTTCACAAAGTTTAGCTCAGGGCGCGGGGATGTTCGTATTTGAATTTACAGACTAAAGAAGTGAACCCGATTTTTTTAGAAATAAGCATTTGGTACAATTTGGCGAAAAACCAACGCCTATAGTTAGCCAGATTTTGTTAATCAAAAGCCAAGTCAAACCGACTTCCCTATATGGCTGTGAACAATAACAAATTTGCAATTGTCCACAGGATTCAGCGTTAAGTTTCGCACACAGCTTACTCCAACCTACAAGCGATACCCAAGAGAACTCATTCTTCAACACTGAATATTTAGAGACTATAACCTGTTGGTAAGCCAAATTAAGTTTTAGTGACAACGCAATCCCAATAGCGGTGAGATAAAACAGCTTGGACAGAAATAATGTTTAGTACCAAAGCGGAGACCAAAGCACAACGTTGCAAACATACAAAGTATGGTTCTCGCTTTAGTCAGATATCAATTATTCTAACATTGACTAATATATACTATAAAACCATCGAAAAATTATGATAAGATAGCGACAAACTCAGAAAACCAAAATGTTGTCAAGGTGATGTCATGAATATAAAATCTTTAGTATATATAATTTGTTATAGCTTAAAGATACAATGAGCGAAGACATTGATCGTTACCCTAGTTGCAAAACACAGTTTTTTTACACATTATGAATTGATTTCTTAAAATCAATTTCATGAAATTTAGCAGATATTTTCGCTCACAGCAATATAAGCGAGATATCAGTTATAAAAATTCGTCAATTTGTAAAATTTCCGCTGTACGGTTGAATTTATCCCAAGCAAACCCTTACTTTTAGGCAATCAAGGAAATGCACATATCTTGAATATTTTTGATCTCAAACTTTGAAGTATAGCGATTAGCTGTATTTTTTAGTTACAAATTCCAGTCAAATTTTGATCAGCGTTTGATAAAAATTTTTTTCAAATTTTGATTAAAATTACCAAAAATTTGCATGTACAACCATACCTTAATTCTCACAGTTGTAAATGATAGGTAGCTGAGATTTTGTTTTCACTCCACACTCCGTATTTGGTTTACTTCTTCAGTAGGCGATTCCGACTGTGCCACCTCGTGTTACAATAGAGCAAATTTTACGTTTTTGAAATGACTGTAGCCGACAACAACAGCGACGCAAAGGCCAAGCAACAATTTTGCATAGCAATCAACGAAACAGTTCATTGTATCGAGCAATGCAGTGACGGACAGCGGATACTTGCGGAGTTGGAAAACGATAATGATTTTAAGGACACCAGGAACGCGTGCAATGACAACGGTAATTAACTTAGTTACTAATTCTATGCAGTCAACAAGTTCTCGTCATTTGCGCCCCTTGCTTGGTTCAGTTCATGTATTGCTAAA